>VZTA01009485.1:0-37199 GCA_013398855.1 Mohoua ochrocephala
GGAAGGGACCCACAAGGATTATGAATTCCAGCTCCAAGCACCCCACAGGACATCCCCAAGGGTCACACCATGTGCCTGAGAGCATTGTCCAGTCTGCTTCTGGAACTCTGTCAGGCTTGGTGCTGTGACCACTTCCCTGGGAGCCTGTTCCAGTACCCAACCACCCTTCCGGATGAAGAACCTTTTCCTAAATGATATCCAACATAAAACTGTCCTGACACAGCTTCGAGCCATTCCCTCAGGTCCTATCTCTGGGCACCACGGTGAAGAGATGAGCGTCTGCCCCTCCTCCTCTCTCCCTCACGAGGGCTTTGTAACTGCAATGAGGTCTCCCCTCAGTCTCCTCTCCTGCAGGCTGAACAGACCAAGTGCCCTCAGCCGCTCCTCATGCAGCTTCCCCTCAAGGCCCTTCACCATCTTTGTCGCCCTCCTGTGGACACTTTCTAACAGCTTCAGATCCTTCTTATGTTGTGGTGCCCAAAACTGCACAAAATATCCAAGGTGAGGCTGTACCAGCACAGAGCAGAGCGGGACAATCCCTTCTCCTGCCCAGCTGGTGATGCTGTGCCTGATGCCTCCCAGGACACGCTTGGCCCTCCTGGCTGCCAGGGCACTGCTGACTCGTGTTCAACTTTCCATTGACCAGGACCCCCAGATCCCTTTCTGTGGCACTGCTCTCCAGCCTCTCATTCCCCAGTCTGCACCTACATCCAGGGTTGCCCCATCCCATGTGCAGAGTCTGACACTTCCCCTTGTTGAACTTCTTAAGGTTGGTGATTGCCCAGTCCTCTAAGCTGCTGAGGTCTCTCTGCAGGGCCTCCCTGCCTTCGAGAGTCAGTACGAGACTAACAAATGTAGTCAATCCTACAGGACTAGAAAAGCTGTAATTCTCAACTATTTAAACAAGCTGTAATGCTCAACTATTTAAACAAGATCAACTATTTAAACAAGCTCCCTCAACATCTTCTGTTAATGTCCAAGAAGGAGAAAAAGTATTGACTGGGAAGAACAAGAAGTAGCCAATGATGGCCTATCAAGAGTTAATAGAAGAAAAATCACTCCAAACAATTAATTCAAATTGCATTTCCTACCTTTTTCATATTACATAAAGGAAATATAATGAGCCAAATAAACTGTGCAAGTTTCATAAAGAAAGTAATTTTAAAAGGACACAGCTTCTAGTGACTAAGATACCTTTGATAAGCATTTTTGTAGGCAAGAAAAACAACTTTTTGCCAGAAGCTCCCCCCCCTTCTTCTGTCCTAGGATCAGAATATGCTGCGGTTCACAAAGAAACACAAACTATCATGCCTATACAACATGCTAAGTCCTTACATGCAGCTCTAAGAATCAAAATCACTATAAATGTTATGATTTGTCACTATCAATATATTTATGCTGTAGACATTATGCCCACTGTAACCATAGTATAAACTAGAGAGGAATTGAACAATTTACTTGTGGAGCAAGCAGAGGCAGTCTAATGTAAGCCAGGAGTTTACTGAGGTCTTTCCTTCTCTGTTCCAAATCATGTCGAACCCACGTAAGTAGTGCATTCAGTATAGTTTCTTCATTAGGAATATTCATGTCATCACTTGCTAAAAGCTTAGCAATTTCAGTGGCTGGCAATAACAGAAATTCCTGATTTCTAATTACTTCCATGAAGTTTTCCTGAAAAAGAAAAGTATTTTAATAGAAAAGACATCATACTTTGAAGATATTTTATGGAACACCTGCTGTATCTTCTCCTCTTTTCCCTTCCTTCATGCCATCTCTCAGTTGTCCCACTGTAGTACTGACTTGGGAGGAAGACCAAAAAACAAGTTAAAATACTGAATTATTTTCACCCCGATCATTTCCTCAACTCAGTCATTCAGTCTCACAGACAGATGTGCTGAAACAACTGAGGGAAGTGTACAGACAGAAATGAAACACAGGTTGTGGGTGTTACTATCTTGGCACTGCAAAGTGAAGAAATACTTTCTGAAGTATAGTTAAAAAGATGCAGTTTGTTCCTGTTGTCAAGCAGAGAGCACAACAAGCTGCAACAACTGGGCACATGTAACTGTTTTCATTACTGCTAGATGAAAATGTGGCATTAAGTTTTCAGGGAAATAAACAACACTAACAATTTTATTGCTGATTTAAAATCAAATATGTTAAGTTTATTTTACTATTTTGTAGGTTTTATACAACTGATCTGATTTGACTGGGGAGCAAAACATACAAAGAATCCACGACATTACACATGCCTTGCTACACTAACAATATTTATTTTGATAGGATTCAATCTTCTAACTTTCATCCTGTCATTTTCAGCAACAAATCCTTACTTCAAAATAAGAAATTCATAATATGTAACATTTCCTACACTGATATCCAATTACTTCATAATATGAGGACTTGCAGCATATTCTGTAAGGATTCTGATCAATTTAGGCAGAAATAGCAGAAATATGTAGAAACACAATCAGCACCATGAATTTACAGTGAAAAACCTGAATGTAACAGAAAAAGGTCATGTCTATCCTCTTTCCCCATATACCTTTACAAGGCAGCAAAGCAAAGCAATGCAAAAGCAGAGAAGTAAAATCACAATACATTCTTGTATTTTGGTAGCTCAAACTCCAGCTAAATTCATACCCAAAACTAAGAGTAACTTCATGATGATAACAGTGTTACAATCATTTTATTAAATGCACTGTGGATTGCTAGATAGCCAGCTAACTGGTTTTGGTCTGCCATCATGTGCACCTCCAAAACACCTGGAGAACAAAATGTGTTAGATCCACAAACAGGGATGTCTAACTGGGCTTAATATGAAAATTAACCTTACTTAGCGTCTTGTTTAATGATTTAAAAAGAAAGAATTGCATGCTAATAAAAAACCTGTAGATTAGAAGCACACGTTGGAAAAAACCAGGATTTTTAGGTCCTAAAAGGGGAGAATTGCAAGAAGAAGCAAGAGGTGCACTGCAAAACAGGTCTGAATTTAGTATTTAAAATGGCAACAAAAACGACAGTACAGTTTGGTATTATATATGCAATGGGCATCATGACAACAAAGCAACAAAGGTAACACTTCTTTTTTATTGCTTGGTCTAATGCTTTCAAAGCCGTACCTCAGTACTCCCAAGATAATGACTAATAAAAAAAAAAAAGCTGAGCGAAGAGGAAAAAACTAATTAAGTGTAAGCAGTCCACCTTACATGAAAGCCATATGTATGTAAGATGGCTACAAGGTGTGTAAGGGGAAAGATCAAAGTGACTCCACTCCATGGGTAATTCCAGAAATCAGGAAAGTAACTGAAAATGTTATCGGTGTGCACAATTCTACTTGTGGATAGAATTTGGAAAGAAAACTTTTACATTTAATATCTGAAAATACTTTATATCTGAAAATATTTAATATCTGAAAAGCTTTCCTACAACAAAGATCCACTTGTCTACACAAACGAAGTACTTCATGCGAAAGCTATAGTAGATTAGAAGGGAGATAGAGTTCTCTTTTCCTCTTTAATTCAATTTAACTATTTGTATTACAAAATAAAAGTTAAAATGAACAAAAATATGAATTAAAAACAGTGAAAGGATTATACCAATATTCAGAAGCACTACACATGCATTGCTATTTACTCCACTCTGATATTAAATACCTGGCAGTAAAACTGAATCTGAGAAGTGATCAAAATTATTTCCACAGTTTAAACATGCAGTTTACAGGAATTCATATTCCACTGAGTTCATTTTTTCCACTGGCTGCTTTTTTGTTGGTTCTCTGTCCTAGAGAGTATGCAAGCTGGAGCTGTGCTTTTAGTTTTGCTGAATGAACAGGCAGTGAGCTCTGACAAAGTGAAATGCCAACACTTTCTACCTTAAACTTTCCAAATTGTCTATCCGTATCACAGGAAGAGGAAGGGGAAAGCACTTGCGTGAAAAGTTCTTTTGTCTCTGAAGGCAACAACAAGCTGATCTTGCATAAGTCAATCAGGGATCCTCTTTGGAAAGCTTTTTTCCAACTGGATTTCATCACTTCAACAGCTGTTATGTGTAAAAGCCTGATTTTCCTTCTTGTTGCTTGCAGACCATTGCTTTCTGATGGGAACAAGTTCAACTTCCTCTTGCTCCCATTCTATTTTTAAGGCAGAGACTCCTTTTGAGCAGAGTATCAAAGCATTCCACTGGGAATACAGGCACTCTTTGTCCTATGTCTGGGTTTTTTTATAATCAGAATCTGACAATTCCTCTTCCTTTACAGACAGAGATTCTGAAGACAAAAAGAAGGAGCCAGTGTATCTCCTAGCATTCTTAACCTCCTCATTAGCTTTTTCTTTCCTTCTTCTTATGGGAACTCTCTGTGGAAGAACAGGATATTTCAGAGAACAAACGGTCTGCAGTTTCAATCCCTTGCTTTCTGGTCCTGAAAGTAAACAGAGTTTCCCAACCCCAAAATTAGCTCCTCAAAGAGCTTGGAAGCTTTATCAAATTAGTAGTCTGAGGCTTATGTACTAACTAGGACAGGGACATGCGGTCCTCATGCTCAATGCTCATTCACATCATAACCCCAAATTCATCCTTCAGCATAGTGAGTAATACTGATATTCTTAAACACAGATTTGCCTTGGACTTCGTACAGTGCAAAAAAATATTAGGAGCACATAAAAAATAAGATGTCACGATGCGTACTTCTAAATGATACTTAATCCCTACAGTGGGATGCAGTGAGGTGGTTAGCTTCCCTGCACACTGCCTCAGAAGGATGAAAACCTTGGAGAGCATCACACACCTGCAGGTTGAGAAGGACTGAGGCTGCCCAGGCTAACCACAGGGCTCTGCTTAAACTCTGAACTTGGGCAACCAAAAAGCGAGAGGTGCTTGACTCACAGGATCTGAATGAGAGCAAACAGGAAATGTAATTTTGTCTGCTGGCTGCTTCAGTCCACTGGTCAACTAAGTATGAATTCACTAAGGACTGAGCTATCTGACTTTCTGGTAAGCTATTAATAGTCAAACAGATGTCAGATACCACCTACTTTACTTTTATTCAGATTTGACTGATATGCCAAACAATAAACCAACCTAATAATTGTGGTGTGTGCAGGGTTTGTTTAGAGTACAGCTATTGTAGCTTGACTCCTCACTGCACTGTTCCTGGATTCCAAAACAGGCTGAGCAGCATGCAGAAACCTATTCAGTCTTGACAAGGCAGTACTGATCTATTGTGCTAGGCAGGACTGAGGGAACTTGAAAGACAGAAATATCTTGGGTTTTCCCAGGTGAAAAAGAAAGTGAATGAGTATTTTCCAAGTCAGTTGATTACTGAGCAGGATATTTTGGACAGCAGTTTCAGGTGCAAGAATGTAAAATCCTTGGCTTAGGCACTATCACAATCTTTGGTTCTGGCCTTTTGTGGAGAAAAAAAAGCATTTACATTTCTCCTCTCTTCATGCTCCCCACTAACAAAAGAAAAAACTGTCCTGCCTGTTGTAAGAAAAAAAAGGCAAATCATCCCTCTTTAATTCTTCCTTCCAATCATAACTCCATATTGCAATGATTTTTTGTTACCCAACTACTGCCTTACAGGAGAAAGCAAATCTAAGTGTGCCACACCTTTTCTTCTGCAAAAATACCTGGTTTCTGTGCTTGGACCCAATCTGTTACTCTGTTCTTTTAAGTTTTTCTTTTTATAAACATCCATTGGCTTGCTCAGAAATCACACAAACTCCAAAACTAACTTTATCTGAATCTTGTAATACTATCACTGGTCATGTATTTCTGAAGACTCCTGATGAAAATTAAAATGACTTTTCACTCTGCTTTAAGCGTGCATGGCTGAGCAACGATGATTATGCAGAGACTAACTCAGCCACTACCACACATAAAGTTTCGAACATCTGCTCTTTCTTTTTCACTTGTATACCAGAAAGTTAAAATCTGGCTACTGAAGAAGCTACTGACACCTAAGAACACCTCACTACTCACCACAGATATTTAATATTCTGGAAATAACACAGGCTAGCTTTTCCTCATCTCAAAGTATTAACTTCCCTTTTGTTTACTTTTTTGTGGAAAAGGAACTATCGGTTTTCAGTCAAGGTACACTATCAACTGTTTCAAACAAACAAGATGTCAAAAAGAGGTGTTGGTTGTGACTTTGAAGACAGCAATAAAAATGCACAGAAGGCATTTTGTGCAAAAAGGCCTCTACAAAATCATTACAGCAAACAGATACAATACTGGCAAGTCTAATAAAATTCCTAAATTTGTAATTGTATGCCCCTAATACAGTATATAAACTACAGCAAAACAGGATAACCTTTGTTCAAAAGATACCTTTACTGAGATACATTTCATGATTCTATCAACTCTATTTTAAAACTGTGATGCGTAAAAATCAGAGTTGCTCTTTTTACAGCATTAAATCCACTACTAATCACTTCAGTTCATTTCATGTTTCACTTCATGTATACTGAGGATCTCTTCAAGCTTTGATTTTCAAGCTTTCAAAAATCGACCTGTTTTGATAAACTGCTCCCCTCTGTAAAAACAACTTATCACTGTCACCACAGTAAGCAACAAAGTAATGCAACACTTAAGTCCTTTTAGCATAATATACATCTGTAATATGAAGAAATGCAGCATTCAAATCCTTCTTATTAAATTATTTTTTTAATTGCTGATGCTTTCCAATGACTAATGTACTTTACTCAGACAGAAGCAGCCTATTAACAGAGGCAGACCTAGTGGGATAACTCACTGATTCATCCTCCAGTTTAAACAAATGCTCATTTCACCTGAATTTCAAATCTTCATGTGAAAAATCTTCATTTTAATGAAGCAGGTAAGATGATTACAAACTCATTACATGTGTCACAAAAACCTTTAAAACCGAGAAGTTGTTTTACTTGTAAAAAAAAAAGTTAAATGGCAATCAGGGGTTTTTTTCTGTTGAAGAAAAACTCACAGAAAATAACATGTGTAAATTAAAATTTAAGTATTTTATACTATTCACTACCTTCTACTAGAAGTATTTTAAAAGAACCAGAACTATAAACTATACTCAGTATAATCCCACACTGCTCTATGCAGCCCAATGCAGCATAAAAATAATTCCCTGTTTTAACAAAGAGAATTTTGCCGTCTATTACAGGTGTACTTAACCCTTAACACTCTAATACTTCTAAATGGAAAGAGCATCAAGTACCTAGCACTTACTAGTGTTGAACATTTTCCTTTTTTCAGACAGCTTTTAAACAAATGAAATTACTTGGGGATTTATTTTAATTGAAGATTCAATTGGACTATACATTTCTATGCAGTTTCCATAGCAACATTCATTTCAAACTAAAGAAGCTGCTCCTCTATTACTCATTATTACTAAAATTCAATTTAATGTCTCTGTTGCAACTAAACAACATTAAAAGAGGCCTTGGGAAAAATCCATCCAGCACAACTAATTAGTTTTGAAAATGACTTTTTAAAATCCACCTAATTTGAATTTCATTCACATCAAAGCCTTAAAAGCAACAATTTTGCCACTGAAGTAAACAACGGCCAAAAGGCACAGAACTATTTTCCTCTGGTCTGAACAAAAGAAAGACAGGTGCTGTAAAAGAATGGCTTTAGAAAGTTCACAGCCCCTATTTGCCCTAAGTCATGAATTGCCAGTCAGAATACTAAGACTGGAATACCAACATTCCCCTTTAAAGATGCATTAGTCTAATAATTCTTACTATTTCGATCTTGGCAGCCCACTTACAGAGGACATGACAATAACCTGGACCAAAATACAGGCTTATTCTGAAAAAGAACAAGTAGGTCAGAGAAGGGAGTTTCTCTCTTCACATATTTTTTCTATCTGTGGTCTCACTCAACATAAATTCTAATATTCCTCAAAGGCATAAGCCACATTTACTTTACTGTTTCATTGCACATTCTACCTAACTGCAGTCTCCTCCTTTTTGTTTGTGCAATAATGAAGACCAAGAATAGAAACACCTAAGTTACAATCTGCACATTATTTATTGATCTACTTTGGAGAATTTCAGTGTGTCCATGATATTAAATATGTGAGAGATCCATTCACTGCGGAAGAACATCGTGTCATATATGGGAAAAAAAACCTATCTTAAACTGCTATACAGACGAAACTAAATTAATTTAAGCCAAGAAAAAGGTTTTAAACCAGCAACATCTAAGGCAGCAAGAGGAAGAGCCATGGATTTCTAATTACTACTAATTACAAGACATAAATTACAGCTCTTGGATCTAAGCCAGTATCTTAATGGCAAGGTAATGCCATGACACACAAGCAAATTAAGTACTATCTTCATTCCCACACCTCTTATGCAGTATCTACATGCCCCCATTCAGGTCCCAAGAGCTTACTTAGGCAAAATTTCATCAACAAGTGAGCAAAATGCCTCACAAAACTGCAAAAAGCTGATGAACTGACTTGCTTCTCAGGTAGTTGTCCTGACTTCTTCTGATAACTTTACTAAAATATACTTGTGAGAAGAAAAAAAAAAAGAGTATTTTGTATTAAAATAAAAGGATGACTGTTAAGCAGATGAAGTTTACTTAAGTTAGTAGGTCTGAATTTCTATAAATTAGCTCAAAAATATAATCGGCAAATTTGTATTTAGTCACATATTGCCGAGCCTAAGATTAAATTCTTTGATGCCTGACATCTCATTGCTAAGATATTAAGGGCAATGCAGAATTGATATTGCTGAATGCCCACATTCATAACCCAAGTATAACTTAGAACCTGATTACTCCAGTTCATTACAAAAAAGGAGCTGTACACTTCCATTTAGTAATGCATTATTTTGGAATAGATGATGGCAACTTGCCCACCGTGAAGTCTGTAGTTTTTGACTGTCAGAAATAAGAACAAACTTTTGAATTATTTTATTAAATGCATACCACACAATCCCATTTCTGTTACAAGGAACCATTAACGCTTGCCTATTTCCTTCCAACTCTAAACCAGAAACTTTATTTTGTCATTTTTCATCATGGGAACATATGTGCATTCTTGTTTGAAAATGAGGAAGGTTTTCTGGGGGAAAAACATTAGTACTATATTTAGGAAAACATTCTGTATTTTCCTTACTAAATAAAACAGATGATACTTAATGTAACAACATACCATAGTGTAATTGTGAGCCACCTTGTGCAAGTCAGTGCAACCCTGCGCATCAGCGAAAGATCGGATTCCAAGGCAATTGGATGGGTGAAGCTGCTTCATTAGGAATTTGCAGCATGCTTCTACAACCTGAGAGAGCTGAAGAAGGCAAGCTGTAGACAACAGGCACTCAATGTTATCTTCTTTTAATTCAAGGCGACCTAGTAACATCAAAAAGAAGATCACATTAATTTGCTCTTATGATCTTACAAATTCCCTAAAACCCCAAGGCAAGGGAATTATTTACAGATTCTATGACAGAATAGAAGGCTTAGTAAATATCACCCTCAGCATTAGAAAACTAATAGTTTTCAAAATTAGTATCTATAATGACGTAAGGAAAGGGAATCCTAATGAGATTCCTTTTTTTGTCAGCCATGATGCATTTAATAGAGTCACATAATTTGTTCACTAACTGAATGTAGTATTATCAGAGAAACTTTATCCTATCGGGTTGTCTCAGGTAACAGCAATGAGACCTAATCGTGGTCTACAGCTTTCTCACCAGGGAAGGGGAGGAGCAGGCACGTATCTCCTGTCTGGTGACAGAACCCGAGGGAATGGCATGAAGCTGTGTCAGGGGGTTATGCTGGATATTAGGAAAAGGTTCTTCCCCCAGAGAGTGGTTGGGCACTGGAACAGGCTCCCCAGGGAAGCGGTCACAGCACCAAACCTGACAGAGTTCAAGAAGCATTTGGAAAACACTCTCGGGCACATGGTGTGATCGTTGGGGTGTACTGAGCAGGGTCAGGAGTTAAGACTTTTAGAATCTTTGTAGGTTGCTTCCAACTCAGGATATTCTATGATTTATTTTTATTTATTTACAAGAAATTAAATAATGTGAAGAATTTGCAAAGAGCATTTGAAATCTAGTAATGGAATACAATGCTCACATGAGGACAATTCATTAGATGAAATTGTCATTTTCACTTCAATTACCTGTATATGCATATTGAACCAGAGCCCACAATGCCTTTGGCTCCACACCTTCCATTTTGATTTCTTCCTGTCTTGCTTCCCTTACATCATTGGTGAACATTGCTGCAAAGTAGTCCGAAACAGAGGAGAGAACCAATCTGAGTATGACGTGCAGGAGAAAAGGAGAGAAACAGAGAAGAAGAAAAAAAAACCTTAGTCAACCTGATGTTTGTTGATTTATGATTCATTACTTTTCCTTTTGAAGAAACACTGTAGTGAGAAAAACATTTAAAAATTGACAAAGCGCACCATGCTCTAGTTTCTCTCTATGAATAATGAAGTACTGATACTAACCCTGCATTTGCTACTGATCTAAACTAATTACCCTTTCAAAGCTCAATGACTTTTAATGGCCAACACAGACATAAACCATAAACCCCCCCAAATCCACATAAATTGGAAGTAGAATATAAATATACATTATTTAAGTAAAAATAAAATTGAATTGACTTCCATTTGTAATATGTCAGATACTTTTTTAAACATGAAAGAATGACTTACCAGTCCTTTTCAAAGTGCTTTAAAATGCTTTTACTCTTGGTGCACACGTATACATTCAATTACTAATACTGATAACAAAACTTGGCACGGTAAATGTGGAGATGATACAGAATAATCTCTTTTGTGGGTACGTATTTAGCCTTTTTAAACGATCCTTACCATTTTATGATACTGTGTAAATAAACATGTTAGTGCACAACGACATTTCTTTGGATTACTGAGAGTAAAACACTCACTACAAATAATAATGCCACTCTGCAAAATGTGCAAGAATTTCGATGTCTCAGTATGTCTTCAGAGACTAGGGTGAAAGAGAAAATTATATGAGGCAGGAATATGAAAGCTACCATAACTATTCAGGAGGACTGATGGCCTCTTTCCTCAGAGACTTCCAGGAATGGCCTTGTGGCTTGGACCAATTTTTGTGCTGCAGCACTTCACTGTTGCCTTGCCCATGGGAAATTCAATAAAAATCCACTTGATACATGGAGTGATCTATAGAAACAGCAAGCCCAAGAACCAAGCCTACTGCAAATACATTAAACAGTCCATATGCATACATTCAATTAATCGAATACTTCAGGCAGTTTATGATGTGCTGAATCATGACACTGGTGTGTTAAAATGACAGAGGTCAGGAACCACAAACCAGAGTAAAACTATTTGAAAAGGTGAGCATCAGTGCTTTGGGGAGGATTTGCAGGTACATATACAAAGTAATGAAATAAAAGGAGCTGTCTCTTAGTTAATTAACTGCAAAGTAATACAATTTTGACTAATTAATTTCATAATACATTTTTCTTGTGAATTTTCTGATCATTGACCATTTAGTCAGGCTTACAGTAGGATAATCCTTTTTTTCTAGCTGCTGAGGCAACAGAGTAGAGTTAGGAGTGCAGGGGGAAAAGATTAATTTTATTTTAACACCTTGTATGATTGAAGTTTTGTCAAAAGAAACAAAGTTCTGTTCTTTCAAAGAAAAATGAATTTCTGTTCTTGAAAGATGAGATTTATTCTGTGGATGACTTGCTAAGAAAAATTAGAACTTTATGCCAAGGTAGGGCCCGGGCATCACTTCTAGGCATTTTAACCTCGGGTTTAATGAAATCTCCATTTAAATGAAAATACTGCCTCCCAGAGATCTATAGAAGCGGAGTAAATTAGAGAGTACATTCATGTAAGTATCAAGGGAGAATTTCTGCAACTGCTTTTGATGCTAGAATGAGATGACGAGATCAGATTTCTATGTACAAAATAGGGGTTCTCACTGGAAGGGAAAGTGGTTTGAATAACCTAAGTATCTCTGCAGGTCCAATTCAGAATTAAAAAAAGGCAAAACAACCAACTTAACATCTTCACATCTGGCAGTTCTGACTTGGAACTTCTACACAGAATAGAGCTTGAAAAAGACAGGTCTTCTGCAATGGGAAACAGAATTTAATACTTATTCATATCACAGTTTGGGGGTTGGGTTGCTTTTTTTTTCTTTCTCCAGCAGTGCAACTGGACTAGGTAGCTGCACTACTATTTAGAAAACATCCAGACTGTTACACATTTTAGTAACGACTGCTGAAGAAATGCCAAATAATAACACGAAGGTCCCGATGCCTTATACCAGAGGTTTGATATCACCAAATTTCTCCCTGTAATTTCCAGACTCAAGAGTCCTCCAAAAGAAATTAACAGAAATGTAATCCATTTACGATTTTTGCAAACATGTGTTCAGATCCATAAGGACATATACATGCTTCACAGTGGTAAGTGCTTTCCAGAGAGTGACTTGCATATGCTGACAGAGGATGTGAAGTCCAGAAGTAGTTTAATACAGGTAATTTGAAAAAGCACAAATTATGCTGAGAGCAGTTTTGTAATAATTTCACAATGAAAAGCCTTAGAACAGGTATCCACACTTTTCTCCTAATTCAACTAATTTATAAAAAAAAATTCTTTCAAAGAAAGAAATGAGATTAAAATATACAGTTACAATGCATCAAGGTGACACTGAGCTAGGATAAAAGAAAACAAAGGCAGACTTTCAGCCAACTGGCCTTTTCTTGTCCTATCTTTTCCCCACTAGTCAATAAAAATCAATTACTGCTATACACGTGTGATTTGATATTCACTTGTTCATTGATCTTTTAATCTCACAGCTAGTAACTTATTTTTCTTCCAATTAAACTGCATTCCTACATACAGACTATAAAACATGAAGCAACTAATACCTTCATATAACTCAAGAATCCATGGAAGACTTTCCCCATCCATATTTGACCTTTTTGCTAAAAAAGAAGTAAAAAAGCTAAGCGAAATGTATGATTTTTTTAAAAGAAAATCTGTGCACTGACTACAAAAACTGACTAAATTACTATAAAAGCTACCCTGATATTCACAATCTCCCTGCTAAATAACCAGCTGCATCCTGGCTCTGTTAGCGTTTGAGTTACCTTGCATTATTTATTAATCATTAAAATTAACATGTTTCTCCATATCAAGAATTCACTGTGAACTATTGATGCTACAAAATACTGCCTTTCCTCAGTTTAGAAACTGAAGAAAACTATGGGTTTTGTATTCAGAGTTTGTAGTCTTTTTTTGCTCCTAAGAGTAGCATTTCTTGCATAACTGGCCCAACCAAAATGCCTACGAAATTAGTATATACTGATATTAAAGAGGTCTCTTAAGATTATGAAAGAACCTAACCACAAAATAACAAGAAAAGGCCTTCGTACAGTTGGCATTGTATTGTTTGATTGTGGATGTTGAACATATTTACCTTTACTCTCCTTCTTACCTTATTACCAGGTATTGCTAAATATTCAATTCTGCATAGGAAAGATCACAAGAATTTAGCTACTGAATTATATGCAGTAAGCTGCTCTTTTACAGTGCACAGGAAAAACAGAGAGAAAAGGAAACACGTGACTATCACGATTTTTCATCTAAGACATCATAAGATGTCTGCACAATTAATCTCTCTGGAAAAACACTCAACAGCTATGGTTTAAATACTGACAAAATCTAGGTGTTTCAGTACATTTTTCTGTTCTTACAGGAGGCTCCAAGGCTACTGATGTCTTTAATTTCTGGGGTTTGTATTGATCCAAAGTTAGAAAGATCTACCATGAGGGCTTATTTCGAAGAGTTTTCCACTGAGAGCCAGTAAAATATGTGGCACACTTTTAAAACCGTACTTGTTGGAACTGCCACAAGCTGCATCATCTAGACAGTTTTCTAGGTCACCAAAGCAATTACTATCTAAGAGGATGACAGCTGCCAAACCTGGTAATTTACAGGTTTAGTATCTCCCAACCCATCTCACCTGACAGAATGAAGTGAAGCTGCTTAAGATCTGAAAGATAAAAGGGACTCTTCCTGGGCAGCTCCTTGTTTGTGGCTGTGGAACAGCTGAAAACCGTCCTAGGGAGCTCACTGTTAGCATTCACTGAAGTTGTAAGGTGATACTGAAGAGTTGTGCTCTTTCAAACAAGCTTCCTAAACCCTAGAGTACATAAGGTTCCATTTGCCTTCTTTCCTTAAGTCCCATGTCTTTTGACATCTTTCAGTGCCAAGAGAAAGACAGACAATGGCTCTGCCCAGACTGCTGATTAAAGGATGTGGAGCAGGCTTTAAATGCCCTCTGGGCAGGAATTTACACATATTTCCCTTTTCTTACATGAATGTTCTAATCAGTAGGTTATTACCAAACAAAACAAGCTTTTATTATGGATATAGCAGTCAGCTGAATAAATAGGAACATATAAATGGCAGACATCTGAAATTGCAGTGGACACAGAATAAACACCTGCTATGAAAAACTTAATTAAATTAATTAAATTAAAGTATGCAAAATTTCTTTATGGAACTGCAAGCTAAAGGGTTAGAATAGAATACATTTATTCCTAGTGGAGAATGGTCCCCTTTTCCTACTTGCTTCTTGGCCTTGTAAATAAGTTTTTAGCTATAATTTCAGCACAGAATAAGAGGATAAACACTTTGGAACAATAGAGAATGCCATATTCAGAAAAATCATGACTACATGTGATGCTTTTATTTGTAGTAGACTCACAGCCTGAATTCTTCGAACAGACGCAAAACCTCTCAGAATTTCACAGTAATGTTCTACCAAGGCAGACACCAAACTCATGTCTCTTTTCTCTAAAAACATATATCATGCAGCTCACAACACTCAACAAAAGTAGAAACTGATAATTTAAAAAATACAGGAATTATTAAAAATACCAGGTTCAAAACAGAAAATCTGAATGCTCCTCTCTCTATATGAGTGTAATTAATATAAATAATGAAAAATGTTCTTTCTTACCAGCTCTGTGTGACCACATACTATGAAAAACTCTTATCTTTCTTATGAAAAAACAAAGGAAAACAAAGCTGTCCAGTGTAAGTGAACTTTCTATTTTCTTACTCATCTTAGAATGCCAAGCCATTAAGCTAAGATCTATTTAATACATCTTCTGTTGATTATTAAGTCTCAAGACAAAATAACCACTGGTGTTCCGAAATGCCCTGACGGATCCAGCCTGCAGTCAATACCAAAGAAGGCAGAACTTGCATGGAGGCAGCAAAAAATACTAAATAAGTTTTTTCTTATAACATTGGCTACTACAAGTACATAAAGGCAGTCATCTTGTTGAATATCTATAAAATTTAAATCAAATTTAAGACTTCCATCTTTATCTTTCACACTCTGAAAGAAATTCAGTTTTCAGTGAGATACTTTGGACCGCCTGAGATTAAGACTGTAGTTATTGCTATGTTTCTCTGTGAAAACAAAACACTAAGAAAAAGAACTTATTATGCAGAAGGCAAAGCTTCTTTGTAAGTTGCTCCAACATTATAAAGTGAACAAGGGACAATCGTAAGCCTCCCACCTCCTGCTACAAGCACAAAGTGTGCTTCTTTGGCCTTAACTTTCATGCATATTTAACACACAATATACCAACTACGGCAAGATGTTTCTCCTCAGAACAGAAGTCCAGAGCAAATCACAGGTAGTAGCATATGCCTCATGCACTACAGAAATAGATACAGTAGCAGAAACTGGAGAAGTGAAGTCAGTTATTCTCTAAATAAATGAGAAACAAGTGTGAACCACATTAAAGGACTTTTTAGCATGTTGTCTATCTGTTTATTTCATTGCAAATAAAATCTTCCAGTCCTTACAAGATATTCACAGCTGTTGTCTGTACCCTTTCTACACATTTTTAGCTATTACATAAGCCATACTCCAAACATGTATTGCAAAGGGGTTACCTTGGCTACATAAGGAAGTAAAATGATTTCCTTATTATAATCACTGTTTTTTCCTGTTTACACCACTCCGAAGTTTTTTGACCCTAAATTACTTGAGCATGTGCCCACTAGGGGTGTGTGTATTCCCTGTTTTCATCTGATTCATTCTTTTCACAGGGACAACACCGTTCAGTGACTAATTTGAACATTTCATAAAATGAAGTCTCTGAGAGCAATAGCAAGTTATGGTTTAAATGCCTCCCTGATCCTCAAGTCAGTTTCCATCCCCGTGCTGTCATTCCCTCAGCTGAGTCAGCACAACAGCATGGATAATATCCAAATAAAAGCAGAAATCTGGCTTTTTAAGGAAAGTACCAACTCAAACCAGCAACATCTTCCCGTCCTTTTATTAGTTACAGTATTGAGCTGTAGTTCACTTTGGGAGTAGGAATGAGCAATGGAAAACAAGAATGCTTTAGGATGCTACTTCTGTTGTAGACCTCAACTTAGGAAACCACAGCGTAACTATACCTAGGTTCCTATTCAAACTACAAACACTGTGCATTAAATACTGTAATGTGCTTCAGTTACACATGCCTGTGTTTTGCAGTCTTTGCAAAAAGTTTCCTAGCTTTTAAGTGGCATGCATATGATCTGTTAATTTCACAGATGACAGAGAGGGTAATGTTTGAACTAATTTAGACATCCAATACTGGCAGTGTTCAGAAGTCTCCTACCAAAGGACTCTTCTTACTATGGGAGCAAAAAAACTTTTATGTGGACAGAAAACTGTCTTTATTGCTAACTGTGACTCCAATAACATAATTGCTAGGACAAAGAAAAAATTAAATCTAAGACAAAAAATTTACATCATTCTTCGGTAAAGAAACCACTACAACTTATAATATTCTGGGAGTGTATTTGGGACTTTTGGGGGTTTAATTTTGTTATGCAAATATCGTAAGTATACTTGGAAACAAAAAGAACAGGAATTTCTTTTTGATTCTGTATTGTCTACAACAGACAAATTAACTTTTAGTTTCCAAATAAATGTTAAAAAAACATATACATGTTTAAAGTATTTTAAATTGTTTAGGATGTTCTGACTGTTTTTTTAACAAACGTGGGACACACTTTGAAGGTGCATTTGTAAATAATTATGAAGTTATTTCAAATTATAATAAACTTACCTGTGAGCTGGAATTCTACGATCACCAGCAACTAACACCACATCACATAGCTGATTGTGTCTAAGATAATTCTCCATCTTTTTAAAAGTTTGTTCAGCATGGTTGAGAGCCTGAAAAAATTCATCTGAGGTACAGGGCTCCATTGTTTGACAAGATGATAAGGTATGACTGCTGCTGGTGGTTCTGCTGAAGACAATAACAGAAATCTTAGTTCACACAATATTAAGATGAAGTTTTATCTACAAAGGGTAAAATAAAAATCACATGTGATTTTAAAATTGATATGCATTATTTGTTTTAATATATATTCCCTTGCTATTTTATTTTTCTTCATATTCATACTTTCTCCCTCCAAACCTAATCTAGACCCCTGTGAAAAAAGTACGATCATTTCATGTTGTACTCTTCAACTAAGAGACACAGAGATTGGCCCAGCAATTGTATCTGTAGTGCTGTCAGGTGGTTAAGGAAGAACATCTACCAAGACCCTGCAAACTGAAAAGTAATGGAAGGATGGCAGTAAGGAACCAAACCCCTCCCTGCCACTTATGTTTCACACTTAGCCTAAGGTGGCTAGAACAAAACTCACCTAATAAAAGCATGTGGGAATGCAGGGGAAAAAACCACAAAGAAATACATCGATACACCACCACTCCTATTGCACAGAGCCCTGTGTCTGAGATCTAGCACAGCAGAAGTCCACAGAAATGAAAAGCAAGGGTGGACGGGGAGAAAAATTATTCCCGTCCATACACACAAACACAGAAGGTTGGGAAAAAACAGAAATAGAGAACATGTAAAAGGAATGCATGGGCCTAGGAGATAAAGGAAATGAATCCTAATTACGTACACTGCTGAAAGCACATTTTCTTGCTCACAGTTCTTTAACTGACTAGTACTTAGTTTTCAACAATGCAGGCAACTTATAAAATACTCTGGATCTACCATAACATTTAGAAGGACGTGGTTTCACAAGATCTGCATCCAGACCCCTGCTTCCACAAAGATGTCATGAACTGAGGCAGCATCCTTGGGGCTAAATTCGCCACAAAACCTATATCACTCCTTAGTGTAGGATACTCATTTCAAGACAGAGCTCCTCAAAACTAAAGTCTAAATTTCCAACAGAAGATTTTCTGTAAAGGGGAACATTGTGGTTTGGTCTTGGGTTTTGTTGTATGGTTTGGTTTTGGGTTTTTTTTGAATGTACCCAGGTAGCTAAAAAGGCCAACCAATTTGGTACTTAATTTAGAGCTAAATCTAATGATGGATCAGAAATGAGATACCTGCCTACTGACTTCTCTTGGGGGACTCTATGTTAAATGTTCTCGCTGAAGCTGCGGTTAGTCATTTATTTATGGGTCAACTTCTGCCCTGCTCCCCGTAGCCCACGAGTCACTCGTTCTGCTCCACCACCAGCCCTCTAACAGGCTCGAACAAGTATTCTTTGTGGCCATTTTGGAAACTGAATCAGGGCTCGTACAAAGATGTAACCATGTAACCACGGACAACATGATATGGGCCAACTGGGTGGCATTCTCAAGGGAATGAGCAAGAAGTACTCAGTGAAAGCAACTCTTTAACCAGCAGCCCTGAAAAACGGAAACAGAAGTGTAAAGAGTAGGTCGCTGGTCAACACACAAATACTTAGGAAATTATTCTGTATCTCCATATCACAATTTACCACATTCTCAATTGTATTAATACATGTTGTGGGGTTTTTTTTGTTTGTTTGGTTGTTTGTTTGAACTACATTTTAACCCATATTCCTCAAAGTAACTCCATTAATAATAATTTTTAAAAATTACATGCTATCAGGATTTTATTTACATTACAACCTTACAAAGTGTTTTGCAAATAGAATGGAAGAAACAACAAAGGAAAAAGCTTTCCAAGCCAGCACTTGCTGGATCACAACCTCACTGGAGCTATTGCCAGCCTCAAAACTGCCCATGTGTACATTCCACACAGAACTCAGTCATCACTCTTGTTCAATAAGGAAAAATAATTGCAGTGGTGTCTCTTTTCCAGTACCCACAATAAAGCACGTATTCAGGACACAACAGAGTCAAGCCTAGTTCTCCCCCTCATCTAAAGATGTTCAGTCCCATACCTGTCCTCGAGCTAGTAACTTACAAACCATTTTCCATAATGAAGGAACAGGAGAAGGAAAGAAAGAGTAAGGTTCAGTGGTCCATAAAGAGAACATGAAAGAGTCTAATAGTTCTGGTATTTGCAAAAAACCAAAAAACAACAACAACAACAAAAACAGGAAAAAACAATGCTTCAAAAGCTATTTGTGCCTGTTACCCTGTGACTGGATTTGAAAAATTTAAATGCCCCTCCTTCCACAAACTGTTTTACAAATCTTTTTCTAGTTCCATTTGCCACAGCCATGACAGCCTGGGAGAGTTCCTAAAGAACTTACATCCTCAAGGTCAGTGAGTCTGAGGTGAAAGAAATGACATATCAAAGGATTCTGTAGCTCAAAAACTCAGGGTGGGGAGGCAGACTTAGATTGGAAGTTACAACATACTAACTCCAAGACTGATCACACGGAGCAATACTGCAGAGTTGCTACCACCTGGTACATTCAGACCTTGTCTTTAAATAATTACAGACATTTTACTAAACCGTTCAAGGTCAGCACACAGCTGATGAATTCTGGAATAGTGCTTGCATTTAATGTTCAAATATAAATATACATTTTATATTATATTTTAATACATTTCCCTACTTCAATCTACGGTAAAGTAATTCCAGTATTTTAAAGCATGCCTGGATGAAATGAACCAGATACAACATTCTGCACACTAGGTATGCTCTAGGTATTTTTAGCTTTATCTCCACCATGCCTTCAAGGTCTGTAGATTGCTGCTAAGGCACCACAAAAAAAGTTAAGAAAAACAAACCTAATGCTAATAAGCTTACACTTTCTGCACAGGAGTCTGCACAGCTGTTGGAGAATTCTTAAAAGTGTACAAATCCAAAAGGATGATCATTGCCTCAGGGATGCAGGAGAGTTAACAAACAGCAGCAATAGAGGAAATCTAGGAGATGAAAATCTGCAGAAGAATTCAAAACTCACTGTCCCAGTAAACAACCATTCGAGCTAATGCTGCTTACAAATGACACATAGGAGTATGATGTGAACAGTATTACAGCTGACCAGCTCTGATTCCTGAATCTGAATGGTCTGTCTGCATCTCAGATGCAACTTGGTCAAAGATCTGGTCCTAAACTTGGAGTTGAGCTCTATACTAACACCAAATTAATTTGACAGCAGCTCTCCTCTAAATGAATCACATAATGATCTAAATTATGTCATGACAAAGACCTGATCTAAACGCTTTTCTGCTTGTGCTGTATGATAAGGCAAAGAGGAAGGACTGATACAAACCAAGCAGTGGAGCTGCTTCTGTTACTTCATGTTTTTAGGGCTTGTAACTGGGCAGTAAGTTACAGAGGAGCACAGAAGTAAGGTAACTCTGTAGCTTCTACAAAAGGTTTTTTAAAAGGACATTTTCATGCACACAATTTATTTGTAAATGAGGTAACAGGGTTTTCACATGGGAAAAAAAGCCCTTTGAAAACTACATAGACGAAAGTATTGGTATGGGGTTTTTTCCCTTGAGTCAACATATAAGAAGCCATATTTTAGACTACCAAGAAAAACCATTTAATTAAGTTCTTAGTATCAGAAAAACTCGAGGTGTTAGGTAGAATTATGTAGTCTGTCCAAGAGCTTACACATTCTTAACACAGAAAGTGAACAAAATATGGTTTAAGTACAGTCTCCCCGTAAGACAGAGATTCAGGTAACAATACAAAGCAAGTCCCTACATTACCACTAGTAACATATTAAATTGTACGGACACTGAACTCAAAATTTACCTAAATTATTTCTTTTAAAGCATGTAAGTAACCATTAGCATGAATTAGAAGGCAGAAATAGAAATACAAAAACCTCTAGATGCTATACATGATTAAGCACATAATTTAAAAGATACTTCCAATTTACTAAGTTCAAATCCTTTGTGCATTTTCTCTAGTATACAGCTGTCTGCAAAAAACCCAAGACTTTTTAAAACCTCCTAAATAAATATCTGCAGTTCTCCAATTCTACAAAGTAACAAATTAGTTTTGCCATATGTACATTATTCTCTTACAATTAAGACCAAATTTGCAGTATTTTCAATCTACATATTTATCTTTTAAAATGACATGGTTTTTTCCTACAATGATTGCCTTGCTATAAAGAGAATATCCTAACTGGGGTACATGAAAGTTGCCCGTCACAAGTATGTGTTGCTGAAATGGAAGGTGATGTTATACCTGTATCATATCCAGTGACATAGCTATTTAAAAATTCACATCTGAATGTCACTTAAAATGGGATCTCTTCAGAGTTATGTTACTTACAGCTACATAGTTGTTGCAGCATGGTGAGACTGCTGTTATGATGCAGCAGTATGTAGGATTTCCTTTCCCAGTAATTCTAGTATTTTGACATGTGGTGATAAAAGCAAATACACTGATTTCACTTCTAAGAAATTTTACACTCCTTCCTTTCCTTGAATTTTTAAAGGTCATATATACAATAAACAGTATTTATATTATGGACTACTTTGCCTTTCCACTAAATTGATTCTTCTCCTAAGGAATGAAAAACACTAAACTGCTATAAGTAGATTGATCTGTCCTTAATAGTCTTTATTAAACAGTGTACCCTTTTAAGTAGCCACACTTTCTGAAATGCCACATCAGTGCAAAGCTATCTTAAAAGCGAGAAAGCAAACATCATAAAATTTTCTGAAATGGTAAGCTATTATGCACTGCATGAACTACAAAACAGGAAAAATACTTTTAGTGAAGAATAACTGACTTATGCAGTAAATGAAATAATAGAATTAAACTGGTATTTCACAAGAAAGGTTATTAAATTGCCTAATTTACAACAACTGGTAAACAACTTTCATTCAAGAACAAATTTTACAGTTTCATCTTTGGTAACAATGTGTAAGAAAAGAACACCAAAACATCCTTACAGACGCAATAAAACCATTTCTTCTTTTTATGCCAGATGCGCAGTTTAAGACAACCAAACGGGTTACTGCAATCACTTTAAAGTACAAATTGATTGACTTTCAATAGATATAATTTTTTTCTTTGATTTATAGTGTAAGTATTTTTTACAGTTCATTCTCCGTCTTCTATAGACACACATGGAAACATGAGGTCGGAATCAGAAGCAGCTTACATTTTCATAATTTTCTCCTAACTGAAATAACTAAACAATCAGTATCACTTCAAAATAACGTAGGAAGCATCTTGTAACATTACCATATAATGGGCAGTACCTTGTTCATAGCAGCATGTACTTGTACAGTGTTTAAAACACAAGTGCATCCATGTTTGCGCTTTGTTTATCCCCCTGACTGCCTTTTAAAAAGGTCCCAGTAAACACACAGAACCTGATTATAATTAATATTCTGTTTCTGATGCACAATAGCTGCTAGGCTTCTGAAGCATTTTAGTTTAGAATAAAGGCTAGTCTATATATGCATGCTAACTATAAACATGAAGTGAAAACACATTTCTCACAATAGGAAAGTAATAATTAACCTGCACGAGCTCCTGTCCGATTCATTTTCTTCTTCACTTGCTCTATCATCTGTTTCTTGTCTGTCAAGCCAACGTGCACCTCCACAGTCTTCTGCTGAGAATTCAAATGCAGGGATTTCTGAGGTGGATGCCATTGGCCAAAGAGGTGAATTCTGGAAATCCTGTTGGCTGGACCTTCTGTAACCAACTGATGTTAAAGGTAAGTTACCGGAATCTAAAAACTTTGTGCCACCAGTTGTTACATTTTGTCCTCTATTCCAGAAGTCTCCCTGATGGTTTTCAATTGCAGAGTTAGGGGCTGATGCCTGATGACCAAACCACCTCCATCTGATTTTTAAAATCTGCTTCACGTCAAACTCTTTACGAGAACCAGACATTCTTAGTGAAAGCCAGCGATCGTCTAGGCAACAGGGTAAGAAGCAGCACACATAAAAGAAGATTTGTGCACCCAACCAAGACAAGAGAAACACATGCTCTGCCTGTCTGTGGCAAGCAGATTTTCTACAGAAGGAGGGGAAAAAGCATTGCAGTCACACAAAAAAGGCTTCTTTAACGGCATGCCATTTGAATATAAACAAAAGGCAACAGACAGTGAAAAACGCTGAGATAAAAGAGGAGGTGAAACAATCACCTCCATCAGGAAAAATGCTAATCACTTCACCCTAAAAGCTCCGAGGCTGTTTCTGTTGCTGCCTCTGACCATTAGGTTTCAAAACCACCAAACAATATTCATTAAAGCCCTTTCAAGAGCTAAATACCACCCCCTTTCCTTAAACCACAAATGACAGCGAAGCAATTCCTATACTGCATCTTACAATCTGTTTCTTATTCTGTTAACTCTTGCTATTACAGAGGGGGAAAAATCTGCAAAAATCAAATTAAATCCTCTCTACACTCCTAAAAGATAAATTTACAGAGAAGACTTAAAACCAACCCAAAGATAACTGATTATGCTGGGGAGAAACTGAAGTGTAAATAATTCTTTTTCCCATTACAGGACATGCGCTAACTTAAAAAGGACAAGAACAGCCTCGGAAGGCTCAGGGGACTAGTAGTGGAGGCTATAAAGCCTTTCATCTTGATGTGCTTTGATTCAAATCTAGGTCTGCAGTAACTGAAAATTTCTATCTGAAATGAGCTAATGGTTTCCATTCACTTACACATCACTAAAACAGAAAGCAAGAAAAAGCCAATTGGTCCCTGCAACACACCAGACAAACCACTGCAAAATAAACAACGTAAGACGACTGCTCAAAAGGCTTCTTTCTAATCATGTACTATCAGCTGTTCCACATCACGTTAGAAGTACTGTGACGGAACAGTGAAAAAGAGAGATGCATACTTTTGAGACAGAACTCCCTCTAGGATTGGTAATTTACATAACATCTTAAAATATCCAGCATAAGTTTTTACTCAAACGAGAAATAGAAAGCCAAAAGCACAAAATACATGATGACCAATTTAACAGTTCCTATGAAAACCAGCCTATTTTCTCTATGACAGGTATAAAATGCTGAGATTAATTTCAGTCACATGCAAATTGTAATAACAATTTTAGAACAACAAAGCGGCACTGGATTTTATCAGTCCTTGATACAGAGATCTGTGTTTTCAAACTTTACAGTTCAGTTAGTCTGTTCAACTCTCCAGGATACATATGCAACAAATTTACAGGAAGTGCTTCTTTCCTATGCTACAGTTTTCATCAAAAGTGAAAGCCACTATCTCTCAGATGAACATGATGAACTCCAAAATATGGAATCTTGTAATTAGGATACCTGCAGTATTCTTTAAAACAGGCTATATGCAGAGTCCATTTAAAACTTAAACAGTGCCAAATTTTACCACTCAAAACCCAAACACTCTGTTTCAAACTCAGTGCCAGGAGAATATCATGCTATTTTCTGAGGAAACGCAATGCTCAAAGTGCTAGTTTTAACCTGGAAAGCTCACCCGTCGTTGCCCAGAGCACAGTTATTTATCTAAGTGCTTCTCACAAAGGCTAGCAAAAGCTCATTTCCACAGAAACTGCATTCCAGCTGTTTCCTCAAAGAGATGCATTTCAGAGCGTGTACCTGGCTGGCATCCTGGCCTACCAGAAGCCAGCAAGGTACCGAGACCTTTGCAGCATTTCCAGAAAACAGCTGAAGATACTTTGGATGCAAGATGATTAAGTAGGTAAATCTATAAAGCTCTTACCATCTTTCCTGGGGATTTAATTTAAACACAAAGAGACAGGGAAATATTTAAGAAAGGATTAATGATTTAATATATTAGCATGAAAATTATATGGATGTTTAACCAAAATGATATGACATGCAGACCCTACTCATCTTGTACACATACAGCTAAATTATTAAACGCTTAACTGTAGTGTTCAAATACCATCACTTGTGTAACTGCAAGTGGAGTGAAACCGGAGTAAGGCTTAAGAAGTAAAAACAAAATGGTATCCTTTTATTCATCCTCTCCTTCAGTTTTGTATCGGTGCCAGGTGTTCATCAAGGGTCAAGAAGCAGGACAAGCAATTGGTGTATTTGTTAACATTCATCAAACCAGTAATATTTTAATCATTCGTTTAACTATAAAAAGTAAGCTTTAAATACCTTTATTTCTGCTGGTATGGTAAATCCATTATACATAAGGAGTGACCTGGATTCTCATTCTTGTATAACAGACTCATTTAAAATTCAAGCTGTCCCAGTGCAAGTCTACTAAGACAGTGGCAGATTTGCCGATTCTAGTGCTTTTTCAGCACTTTTCATCGAGTTACTGGCAAATACAGCCCAATTACTGCTTGCCTTTGGCTGCGAAGCTATGGGCTCAAACAGAGATTAGAAAACAAAATGTCCCGTAGTTTTAACAGACCAAACCACAAAACTGTTTTCTATTCTCTTTCATTTTCCTAGATTAAACAAACTCTCACTCTTCTACACACTCTCAAAATTACAGTTCTAAGAGTGACTGCACAAATATCTAAAATGTTTCTCTGTTTCATGGGAACCTTTCAAGACAAGTTAATTCTTCAGTTTAAATTGACAGTATTCCTCAGAAATAATTGCAGGCCTCTTGTTCTGGGCAATCTTTGTTACTATGAATAATGTGATATCTTTTATCAGCTCTCCAGCCAGGAGTTAACAGACTTTTGAGGAGATCTCAAATAATGGACTGTTAGGACTTCCACTGACTAGGATCACCCAAACCTCATCTTTGACATCTCATCTGGTGAATGGTGCTCACAAGTCCAAATGCCAACCCTCCACGGCTTCCCATCACACATCTTTCTAAGGCACTAACACATTTCTGCTAAAACCCATCTTAGTCAAGCACACTGTACACAGACTTGGCAAGGATTCTGAAATATTTTTCATCTACTAAGGCAAAAGTTTGCACTTATTGAGAAAACAACAGCGCTTACATCCATTTTTTCTGACCTTGGGCACTGTGGCAGTTTCTATTTTGTGGTGAATCAAAATAACATTTCACATATAAGTACACTGTCACCTTTGAGAACATAATTCTGTTCGTATTAATGAGATTGTGTCAGCTTACTGTGAAAACAATTTTGAGAACTCAGATTTTTAATTGAACAGATTGATATTCCTTCAAGTGGAACACCTGAACATTTAAGCACATAATTTCTCTCATATGAAGAGCTTCACAAAGCTATAAATCCCTGCACTTAGCAGTTTCCCAGATTCTGGCTTGTGAACAAAAAGAAACATCTAAATAAATGCTGTCTGTTAAATCTGCAACTGTGTAAATAGGTAACACCAAGAACATAGCATGACTGCTTTAGAAATTGCTCTTTTCGAAATCTTCAGTTTATCTGCACAGAGATAAAAAACCTTTGTTTTTAATTAACCAAAAAATTTACTACACTGACATTCTCTGATATTATATACATTTATTCATACAAGTGTTAAAGGAAGATTGCAATCCAGCATAACCAGTTAAAATTTAAACAATTTTAGTCCTAAGATACTTCTACTGTATATTTTGAGGTAAGGTTTACTTCATATTTAGAGTGTATCACTGGGAAATATGGAAATATTATTATTTAAATAATAAGGCCTAGTGCTTTTGTTCATTATGATTTTCCCTTTTTCTTGCCAAAGGAAATCAATCAACTTTTCAAATAAACAAACATGTTTATGGAATACTTTTTTGAGGCACTTTTAAATCTCAACACTGCTTTTCATGGTAGCATTTTTCCTGTCACTACTATGATTTGGCTCCAAAACCTTCCACCACTCAACTTCAAGGCAATTCAGATATAATATTTTCAAGGTATTTAGTGTGTCAATTGAATTTTAAAAGGGGCCATAAAAGCTCAGCTAGTCCTGAGAAGATATTAATGATCCTTTTAAGAGCCAATTAAGAATGTAAATGTCAAAATAACTATATAAAGTCTTTGTTGTGACTGCAAGAGTTGCTTTTCTCTTGAAAAAATACTGTTTAACAAAAGCATTAAATATAAAAAGATAAGTTTTAGACATAAGTATTGACTCATTAAGATGTGAAAAAGTAATATTGTCAATGTTTAGTGATCCTAGATGTGTATTTGAAAACATAAGAAAGGTTCACTGGCCATAAGACGTTCATCAATTAATCAAATACATACTTACAGCATTAAAAGGCATTCAAAATTTAACACTTTTTAAAATGGGATTTTCAAACTTTAAAATATTAATTTGAGGCATCAAAATAACTGCTCAAAGAAAACTGCTATAGACAAACTTCAAACTGCAATTCTGCTTATAACCATGCTTATGTTAGAAGAAGTGTTAAGTATTTACTTTCTTTTTTCTTCCCTATTCCTGCGCTCCAGACCCAAAGTTACAGAAATAGGTCAACAAGGACTTCAGGAAGATTGCTATATTAATGCTTCATGATTCTACAAAACAATAATCGCTTCCTATCCCAAAATTTTATATAAATGCAAACACTTCTTGTTCATGGTTATGTGAAAAGTGTCTTACATCAGCAGCTACAGCACAGTTCATCTAGGAGAAAGAGAGGAAAACATTCTACAGCTACTGAGTTTATGCACTTAAATTCATTGTTCTGACTGGCAGAAATGAGCTGTGGCCAAGTTACTGGTACTTCATCTCAACTTTCTGCCACTTTGCATTGCATTTCCCTTGAAACACCGACTTTGGAGCAGTCAGCTTAACAACAGCATGAAAAGACCCGTACAGAACAACAGCCTGGTTTGCTGTTTATTTTATTCAGCTAAGGGTGGGGTGGGCGGGGAACAAGAGAGATTTCCACATGTAATACAAGACTACACTGTCACATCCAAGCTCAATTATCATACTGGTTCACACACAACAGAAGTTGTGATCCAAGACATTTATATTTCTGTAAGATTAAAACATTAACATTGCTTTATTCGATTAATACCAAAGCATTATCAGGGGCTGCACCATCTACCAGTAAAGCCACAGCGTAGAGCTATTCCTAAGTAAACAGCACAGTAAGCTTATTCACTCTCAAAAAATTTGCACTCCAAGTCCATCAGGTCAGATGTGGTTTTTAAGTTAACACTTACTTGTAATACAAAATGGACAACACTGTGAAGGGCCAGTCTCTCAAAACACAGAACCAGTTTTCTGTACCAAAAGGGTCAAGCAGCAACACACAAGGTGAAGACAAGCAAAAGACTCCCAGTTCATACACTCCAGGAATACTGGTAGCACCAATTCTAATAGAAACAAGGTAGAGACAGTAATCTGAGAGAGTAATAGTCCAGCACAAATAATCTCCTTTAGAAATGTCACTGTTAAGGAAGAGTGGTGAGCCATTCTTTCGAACCAGTTTAGGAAGGTATTGCCTAATAAAGTTACAAAAGACCATAGAGGACAGATTGAAAGATTGAGGCAAATCAAAACAAAATAACAAGGAGATCGTTTCCTTTTGTAGGCAAATCTGCTGGCAAACTAAGACAATATTTCAACATTTTTCCAAGACAGCAGCAGTCTTATTTCACCATGAAGTATTCAGATTTCCTCAAAAACTCACAGAAAAATGGATAAAGGACAACACTACCAACATTGTCAACAGCAGAATGGATGTTTATTTGGTAAAAAATTACAAGTATTCCCAGTTATACATTAGGCACCATATAAAAATCCACCGGGGTATGGCACATTAAAAAAACAGTGAAGAATCAGATTTGCAAGTGATTAGATAACACAACACAGTGCTCCATGCCAGACTACACAAACTTCTCAGAGAAAGACATAGAGGTCTGGGGGCGAAAAGTTTACACTGTATTTAAATGTCAAGCTATGCAATGCCACAGCTACTGCAGCAAAGCATCTCAAGACAGAGACTTGAGCATTCTAAATGAATCATTTAACACCAAAAGACACCTCAAGAGACTAATTTCTCTCTCAGTGAGGACTTCTGTTTAATTAGCAGCTTCAGTTAAGCCCACCCCCCAACTGAAACTTTAGGTTGCATAAGAGATAATATATGAAGATATCATATCTCATTACATATTTATAAAACAAATGGTGTGATCTCATCCGGAATTCCTTGTGTGCAATTGATCATTGCAACTCAAAAGTAGTGTTGCAGAAAACAGGGTTCACAGAAAGGCAACACACATAATCAAAGCATAAAACCAACAAGCATCACACTAAAAGGCAGAATGCTTATAAGAATCACATCAAAGTTTAGAAGTATCAAGACTAATGTTTATGAGAATCATAATGTCTCATAAATATGAAAAACAACTTTTATTTTAAGAATCAATATCACACGACATTTTAAGAACCCAATTGTGCATAACATTGCAGATGTCAAACAGAACTTCTCATAAAACTCCTTTCAAAATAAAGATTTCTACCACCATTTGCCCACCTGGAGATGAATCTCAGAAGGGATGTCATAGGTAACACGAAGGACTTGTCTAGGTACACAGATAACAAAACAAAGCCTAGGGAAAACATGGGCCTGCTGCTGAACGAGGCAGGGCCCTGGTGACATGGGATATGGAAAAGGCTGAGGTACTGAATGCCCTCTGTCTCTACCAGCAATATCAGCCTTCAGAACTTGGTGAAGTTCAACAAAGGGAAGTGTAGCATCCCGCACCTGGAAAGGAACAACCCCACGCTGTGGGCCACATAGCAGGAAAGCAACTTGCAGGAAAGGGCCTGGTGGCCACCAAGTTGCACATGAGGCAGTAGCGTGCCCTTGCAGCAAAGAAGGCTGATGGCACCCTGGCCTGCATTAGGAGTGCTGCCAGTAGGTCAAGGTAGTGATCCTGCCCCTCTACTCAGCAGTATGAGAGAGATGTGGCCATACTGGAGAGGGAGTGCAAAGAAGGTCAATTAAAATGATGAAGGGCCTGGAGCATTTCTGTCTGATGAAAGTCTGAGAGAGCTGGGACTGTTTAGCCTAGAGAAGACTCAGGGGGGTCTTATAATGTGCATAAATATTTGAAAGGAAGGTTCAAAGCAAATGGAGCCAAGGTTCTTTCAGGGATGTCCAGTGACAGGACGAGAGTCAATAGGCAACAACTAAAACACAACATCTAAACATGAGGAAAAACTTTTTCACTGTGAGGATGACTGACTACAGGTTGCCCAGAAAGGTTGTGGGGTCTACACCCTTAGAGATATTCAAAAGCTGTCTGGACATGGTCCTGGGCAAGTTGCTCTTGGTGACCCCACTTGAGGAAAGAATACAATGCCTTGTATTACTTGCTTTTATTACAAGCATTGTAACTTGATGATAGATTTATCAGGTTACAATAAGCTTCACAAAGTTGTAAAAGCAAGATTATTAAACTGGAGATGTTAACTAAAGGCTTCCATTGATTTTACTAGTGATTTGGCTCAAGAAGTATTATCTGGAAAAAAAAAAAGCAGAACAAATCACAATATATTTAATTATCCTCTTCACTCTAAAACAAAACTAGTCCTCTGCCCGGATCCATGTTGCTTAAAATAGTATGTACCTGAGGTACATAAGTAAAAATATATTTTAATTCTATACTTGGATACTATTAAATCTCAGGTTAAGCGATGCATCAAGTCACCATGTATTCCTAGCCACAATCAGAAAACTTAGGTTCTTAGGTTCTTTATTCTGTCTCCACAGTTTCATGTGAAAGTAATCTCAGATTCCCCACTATGATTTATTTTACAAGCTCTTCTGACAATAACTACAATTCTTCTGCATGTTTCATCTCATGTAGTCTCTCTTATCCCACATGCACGCATATTCCTCCCTACCAAGTACCAGAACAGGCAGGACAAGCAAATTCTTTGGCACATTCAGACAGAGAACTGGCTCATCAGCTGGCAGGTCAAATAGTATTACTTATTTAGCCTTCCCTACCTACCTGTACTTTCGAAACCTTTCAGGAATTTAAATGCAACAAGGACTCCGTTCTGTCAGAGTTTGACTGAAACTGGCAAGTAGACAGAAATGTTATTAGGGAAGAACTGACTAAGCCACAAGACATAAACCAAACTTGCCTGGGGAACTTACAAGACTCACAAGCTGCCTATCTTTTGCTTCTGAGTATGCACAATTGCCTTAGCCTGGGTGGCTACGTATCGCCTAAGCCCAGGATTTATAAACAAAGTAGAACAGAAATCAACACAAAAGCTGACTGATTGTTCAAACACAGCTCTGAGCTCCTACCCTTCCATGGTTGTGTAAAACCGAAATGAGCTTAAGGATAGAGGCAACAATGGCAGAAATCTGACCACCTATTAAAGCTTTAAATCACTGAAGTATTTGCAGAGTTAACTGTTCAGCTATCCTAAACAGCATACTGATCCCACCTTTGTTGCCTTACCCCTGGTTTTAAAGGAATCCTTAAATGTTTCCTGTTCTGCACAGAGAGCAAGAACTAGACACCAGCAATATAAATAAAGTGCCAGGAAGAACACAGGATACTGCTGGCACTCCCAGGGGCACAACATTACTGAAGTAACATGCTCAAAAAGCGGAAAAGTCTTGAATCCAGATTGCTAAACTGTCAGAAGGAGAAAGCAGAATTGATAAAAACCATTAATTATTTGCTTAGCATGTGTTTTATCCATTCTCTCCTATCAACTCTAGCCATTTCTTAAGAGAAATACAAAACTATGTGTTGCACTACTGCATGTAGACCTCCTCAGATTTAGATGGTCTGCAGTCATTTGTCCATCTATCTTCTCCATTGGTTCAAAGTTCTAAAAATTCTTTACTTAGCTTTCAGTATTTGTAGAAATTATTTTTCATTCATTGAGCTTGTAAGTTTTCAAACAACAATAATGTTTGAATATTCACTGAAACTATCACTTAATCTGGTTTAAGTACAGTTGTTCTTTGGTTGAACCATCAGACAATTTCTTATGCAAAGGTGCAACTTAAGTTTGTATTTGTTAATTACAAAAACTATCAGGAAGCAAGAGGAGGTACAAAGTGAAGTTCTATTACTTATCACTTGATCTGCCCACATGTTTATAAACTCAAAGACTAATGCTAGTTAATAACCTTTATTTCCTTGAAAAATACTTCCAAGTTTAAAATGCCATGGTGCTTGGTGAAGATGTTGCCGAGCCATATCAAGTTATGATAACATTATGAAATGCCCTACGTACTTAATGCTCTCATTACAGTTTGAATGCAAAAGCTTGTGACTACATTTAAATTCAAAAATGTAATTTCCCATACTGCATGTAAAAGAGCAAGATTTAAACTTTGATTTCATCTTTGGCAAGGACGAAGTGATCATTTAATATTCAAAAGTATTTCTTTTGAGAATATTAGAATACATTTTAGAATATCTACCAGACAAATGCATATGGATCCAATGAACAACCAAGGTATAATGCTTCACAGCAACTGTCAGGCTAACAGCTTATTTGTGCAAAAGTGAACATAAAACGTCTACTCTGGTAATAAGCAAGAACTTGCTTGCTAACAATCCAATCATCAAAACCACTGATAAAAATCCCATCTTCCTATGAACTTCTCCTGCATCTCCTCACGACATACACACTACTTGTAAACTTTTAACTACTTTGCTAATTCAGCCATATGACTATTTGTATTCTTTACAGTTCAGGTTAGGAAACTTCTATGGACTTAAGTCTTGTCTTACTCTACACTATGAATATACATCATATGACACAGCTATATAGTAAGTCCAAGAACAGTGGGAACTTTTTTATTTGTAATGAATGATACTACTTCCACCCAAATCAACTCAAATCTGTTCTGGACAGATCATACCATCATTGTCCCTTATTAAGTTCTTTCCCATAGAGTCAATACAACCTATATTTGCTATTTTGACAAAAGCATCAGCTAAGGCAGTGAGACAAGTATATCCACACGCATTTTCAAAGAAATTAGGCCAGTACTCACTCTAACCTAAATTTCACTGTTTTACAAAAACATCCTGTACAATTTCATAAACAGTTTTCCATTAACTCCGAAAATCTGATGGATGCTCTTGGAAGAATCCAAGCTACTACTCAAAAATTTCTCTTTGAACTATATCCTGTTGTTATGGAAGACATCAGGATTTTTGACATCAGGATTTTTAACATCAGCTGTACTTAGAATTGCCAGAAGAGATAATTAATTGGCAAAGTATTCCTCTGAACAGATTGAAATCAATACTCAACTTTACAGAAATTTGTCCTCTGGAAAAATGCCAGCAAAGCCCATAAGACATGATTAATAATCAGCAGCCCTGCTTGATAATTAGTCATTCTACCTTGCGGTAAGATGGAAATAAAGATATATCCCATAGTGATCAACTTTTTCAGTTCCTTCTCTTTGGAGCATATTTTGGCATTTGTTTCAAATCTCTTTTAATTTTCATGTCCACTGTAGAAAGAGTCAAGCCTGCACAAATTCTGACAGTTTGGAGGACGTTGGCTATCTTGGTAGGTAGAGCTACCACATTTTGAACTACTGCAAAGTAGTGAAAACACAAAGTCTGTTCACAAAGTAATTTCTGAGGAACCTTACCAGCTCTAATAATTTTTAAATCTCAGGAAAGAGTTGATGTCATCTATGGTGGAAGATACCAACAAGGATATGGATTCACAGAGGAGGGAAACAGTGTGACTGATCCTAACAGGAACAGGGAGAAAGACTATCTCTCTTCTGTAAATGTATCACATGAGTAAATTCTAAAGGAATTTATCAACATTCCCAAAGCAGAGAGATCTCACAGTCAAGAAAGCAGATTTTTTCACTTTAGTAAAACCTAGTATTTCTAAATTAATTGGATTGCTTTTGTCACCCTTAGCACTTATTTTTCAGCAGTATTTTACTTTACAGAGAGTTCAGATAAAGCTAGATTCTTGCATGTATTCATGTTTTCAACATTCTTTTATCCTTTTGCTTTGTACAAATGTCAAAGCTATTCCCTTTGAAAATTTTTGCTTAGAACAGTCTTACTACTTTCCTGCTAAAAAAATGAAACAAAGTGAAACCCAGTCAGTATTACTGGGGTAATGAGATTTGATTGTGCATTTGGTGGGCCTTTATTCATAAGAATTTCTATAAAGCAGTATTTTCTCTAACAGACTCAGTATCAATTCTCCTGTTTTTCCTATAATGATTAAAAGATTCAAAGGCTTCTCATGCATTTTGAAAAGATCAAAATTGAACTTTACAGTAATGCTGACAGTGTTCTATAAAGCATGCTTTGATAAAGAGCACAAGTGATGAAATCACACAGAAATGGTCCGAACACTAGCACGTGAAGCCCACAAGAGCAAAGTCATTCCTGCTTACACACACTTGCCAGAAAGAAGCCCTTACAAGACGTGTTTTATAAGATAAAAAAAGGATAAAATTTCAGGTGTAAGGAAGACTCTGTACCCTTGTGGGCTAAAATCACATTCCTTGTGGCATAATTTATTGTTAGAACTGAGTAAATACAATACTTACCTATAACACCGGAATCATCTCTAGTTGTTCAAAGAATCATGTAGTTCCATTTGTCTTCCTCTTTCCAAAAAAATTGAGGTAGCAGAAGAAAATCTAGAGGTAGAAAAATATCAGTACAAACAAGTAAGAACCACCCACTGGAGAGGAGAAAAAAAATGAATAATCTCAAAAGCAGATTCCCTACTCTGTTCAGATAGAACTGCTTTCAATTTGTGTTGTGATTCCTACACTTGCTGATAGGAAGATGCTAAAAGTGTGTCACTGAACAATTGTCACCTCAGTTCCTTCCACAACTTGAAGTTACATACCCATCAACAAAGACTCACAAAAAAGAGGGGAAATTAATATGAAATGTGAATACGTAAACTCTCAAGAAACACTGGATTACAAAGACAGTATCTCTTGGGGAAAAAAAACAAAAACACTTTAGTCCACTGTCACCCTTACCTTCGATTCCCTTCCCTGAAGGGAAAAGCAATGAAAAACTGATCTGCCACACGAAGCACTTAAGCTGAACGCTGGTGCCAAAGAATAACACTGACTGCATTGGTGAAAAAAGCCAAGTACCACCACTAAAAATGCTTCCCTAAATGGAACAGCTCTATAAAAATTCACACTTACTGTTACAGTGGTTCTCAACCCTTACCTATTTACAGGCCACTAAAATTTTTCTCACCAAAGTTAGACTCTACTCAAAAAATCTAGCCTGCTGAAATAGTGTGTGTCTCCTTTTGGCTTGGCACCAAACAAATTACTATATGCACTTTGAAGTGAAAGAAAGTAGCCTTACATGATACCTGCATGCATAATGTGATATCTAATATGTAACCTTTCATGGTCTGATCTTTCTTACTAGCTGCAAGAACCTTCCAGGTCTCTGAAGGGTAATACCACCTCATTCTTGCATCTGGAGCACATCACCTCATCTCTCCCATACGACTGTTTTTTAAGGCCACACAGCCAAATAATACATGTGTCTGTGGTTAGCATTGCCTCGCTGGCAACTTTGAATGAAAGATTCTGTTCGTATGAAAAAAAAGCAAACAGTGGATAATCAGGTTTGTAACTGCTGCATTTTTCTACTTGGTAAGACTGCTGTAAGGAAATTTAATTGCTATGGAAAGAGGAAACTGTAAGAATTTTGTAAGGGAAATGAAAAATCATACTATAATTTCTTAAGAGCTGTAGAAACTTTCATTATTGAGTCATGTTATGTCTGATTAGGTAATCCTCTCTACCATACCATGAAACACTGAATTATATCAACAAAACCACAAGACATAAACATAAGCAAAGAATAATCTTTTTAAAAGCACAGGTGATACAAAGTCCAGAGAGTTGGAACAAATCCACCAATACGAATTGTCATTGTTAGCAACAGCTTGCAATTACTGTTTGACCATAACGGTCCACTGGAAGATTTTCTTCATCTTCACTCAAATTCTTTTCTATTTTAAATCAGCAATTATTGCATTTCTGTGAAACACAATGTGTTAATCTACTGCCATGGTGTAAACATGCTGCCTTTGGTAGTGGGCCTGCCCATCCAGAGGACATGACTGAGGGATGGATGCTTCAACGAAGTTGACACATGGCAGAGGAAAACACTACTTGACTCAGATTAGGGTTATTATTTATTATTATTATATTGGTTTTATCCTGCTTTATGCTCCCTAGCATTGTTCAGCAAGGGGAAAATGGGAAAAACATAAGATGGGAATACAATCTGCCCTATCAGGAATGCACCTATGAACTCCAGGAACAAGGTGCTGTTTTTTTTTTTTTTTTTTTTTTTTTTGTAATAATAATCTACATATGCCTCTGGAAATTCCCAGGCAAAAATACCTTTATGAGAAATGATCAGATTGTTTATGGCAAAATTGATGAACCGCTCATGAAAATACATCGTGTGATCTGTTTTTAGAGGATCCACACACACAATACATAGTTTGTCTAGGTAGAAAAGCTACACCAACATCACCATGAGTTCAAATTTTTATTCCTGTTCATGCTCGTAGAAGACCTGAATAATACTTTTTTCTTCAAAAGATGACTGTATTTGGAGTTTAGCTCATATAATTTCATCATCAACTTTTAAGTAAAAGAAAGGTACAAAGCCAAGCCTTCCCTTTTTACTGTTCTGACATTACTGCCCAAACAGCCGACGACGAGCCTCGAGTGGCTGGGCTTCAGCTGGGCTGCCCCGCTGCTCACGCAGCTCAACCAGCCCGAGCTCAAAGCCCTAAGCCACAAAAACGCTTTAAGGAAAATCATAAACCAGTAATATATATAATCAGCAGCTGTTTGATGTTCAACACTCATACTTCTTTTTGTTCCCCGTGTAATAACGCTACTCTCCATGTAGTGAGTTGGCAGTCAGTCGCTGCTCTAATCTGTTCGACCAGTCTCAAATTTTGAAAAAATTGTTTTCCACTATTTCATACTGTGATGACAAAGGTTAAGAGACATGGGGGCAAGTCCCCTAGTGCTGTGTTAGTGTACTTTTACCAGGTCTCCGCTCTGACCGCTTTGAACCGAGCCAGCCA
>VZTA01009485.1:37843-78384 GCA_013398855.1 Mohoua ochrocephala
GCCGCCGCGCCGCGCGCCCCCTGCCGGCGGGGCAGGGGAAGCGGCAGAGGAGGCGGGGGCCGCCTCATCCTGTCCCTGGGTGTCTTTGCCTTTCTTCCAAAAGCACGAAGCCAGACATTTCCGTAGCGGCCCGCTGCCCCATTTAAGAGAAATAAACCTGTGGTAATGCACACCGCAGCCTTTCGCCTTGTCACGGAACCCTGTACTCGATGCTGAGGCAGCCGGTCCTAACCACCTCATGTGCAAACACACGCAGCCTCTCCTGCCTTCGTCACACAACGCCTTACCAGTGACCGCTGCCATCCAGAGGTTGAATAATTTTCCAAATTAATAGACTGTGTGACAGCCAGATGCACCTCCAACTGCTAAAACTGATTTAAGGGTGCAGGAGGCCTTTGCTGAGGCGTGGCGGTGCAGGTTTGATGCGGTAATGAGGTACACAGCGCTTGCTGTGCCTCGTTCTGCACGGAAATACGGCCTGCGTGGCTGCACGCTTCACCCGTCTGACAGTTCTCATCCCGGCTGGCACTAAATGACTGAGCCGCTTTAACTAAACTTGACTGAAGGATGGGTTTTCAAAGACGTTAGTTGCTCCAGTTGTGTAAAAATTACTAGCTAGGTGGAGGGAAGCTTGTCCCCAGGAAAGAAAGCTCCTGTTTTCCAGGTTGGTGTGTGTGGCCAGGCCACACGCACACGTGATTCGGCCACACACACGCACACATGCAGAACTGCCCGAGGGTAGCAGTGTCTAAAGCCTACGGTGTCCCTGGGGGATGTGCAGACAGATCATACATGGGCACTCCGAACTCAGAAACGAAACTAAATTCTGCCATCACAATAGCCCTAAAATAGGTATTCCCCATCGGCTTACTGTAGCAGAAAGAGACAGATACACACAGTACTTGAAAAGTCCTCCTGCTGTTATTCCAGTATTTTCTTCATTCCTTCTGGGCAGATAGGATGGGTGAACACCATACAACATTGAGAACAGGAAAATATAAGTCACTGATACGGAAGATACTTAAGGGGCAATGCAAATTAGCAAAAACCAAGTAGAGCTAAATTGCTAATGGATGACATATAATTGCGTAATGTTTTCCTTTAAAACTCATACCTATGATTTTTGGTATCCTATTGCTTCTATTATACCATACTGTCAAAAAGTCAGAGTTCATTTTGCTTTGATTTCATTGCTTTCCTTGCATAAAAATGCTACATTTAAAATATCATATTAATAAATTTATATTCACTACAGCTTCATCAGGACACTTTCTATAGAATGAATACTATATTTGCTTCCACTTGCCTTAATCATCTTCTGAGATAACTAGATGACAAGAAGAGCATTTCGAGTTTGTAGGGCATTTCTTATTTTAATTTCAACAGTATTACTTCACTTGGGTAGCACTCAATATTTAATGGCTTGTGGGAAAAATACTTCAGAAGACAGCTTTCTGAATTAATGAAATCCTTTATACTGTATTACTCCATATTTGAGCCAAGTTGTTTGTTTTTACGTATGCATTATTCAGAGTATTTTATTCAGAACATTTTAGAAATGTTCTTTGCAGTCTCATCTATAAGAAAAATTTATAGAATATCATGGTGGTTGTCAAAAGTAAATACTTCACTTTTAACTGGAAAGTTTAGCTGAAAAATTGTGACTATGATGTATAGAAATAGCAATGGCTCTATCCAGCCTTCTTGTGATGTAAAGAATAGTAAAATGCAAACTGAAGACGCTTGACAGATTGGCAACACATCTGTCATCTTTTAAGAATGCAGCAGCAATGATAATATGAACAACTCATCCTCGGTTCATTGTACTTAGGATATCACTGACTGTCAGATCAAGAACTTCAGATTGTAATGATCAAACCAATAGTCTATTAAAGTCTGAAAGATCCTCTATTGCATAACATTTTCTTCCACCTAGCCCCATGCAAATGTACATAAATAAAACAATAAAATCCCCCTAGCTGACTCATGTGGTTCTGACTCATTTTTATAATGAAGGTCTGACTCACTTTTTAAAAATCTTCTTGGCCAAATGAGATCAAAATTCCTTCACAAAGATAATTGATTTACTGTTTAGCAGGTATATGAAAATGGTTATTAGGGGGTTCTTAAAGCAAAACTACCACAAGCGTATAAAATAGTTTCTTCTTTTTTTCTTATTTTCATTGTGGTACATGAATTTTATCTTCAGCATATTTGAATGAATCATCCTCATCTATGCCCATATAAGAACAGAATGTGGCTTTCTGCAAGTCAATGTAGCGAGAAGTAAAAAGGAAAGTCAGTATAAGAAAAGGAAATGAATACATGTTATTTTGCATAATGTCTGCACTAAGTTAAAAGCTAAACCAGGAAGGAAGTTACCACCACTATGCTAGGTGGAAGTGCTTCAGTGACATGTGCTTGCTTTTGAGAAAACCAGTAGTCTTCAGATTAGCACTAGGAATAATTACCGTGTTTATTTTGTGTTTACCTGAATTTTTCAAAATCCATGAAGGTGAGTGATCAGCTTTTAAAATAACCTTTTGTTTATTCTGAAGTCTGCAATTGAAAAGTTGACACGTGCTTTCCTAAAAGCAATGGTTAGGATGCTGCACTCGTTTGGACTTTGCAAAGGATGTAGACTCTTTTTGTTAGATTTTTAACCAACGGAGTTAATTATATGTAGTAATTTGAAAGCAGTTTGTCATTCATTTACCTACACTGCAAAATATTTGGTAACTATTTCCATGCAACTGTATTTTTACTGCCTTCATCATGAAGAAAGTAGTTAAAGTGCTTATGTTCTTTTATAGCAGGTGCTCATGTCTTCAAAAATAACTTTTTAGAAGTTTTTATACTTAAATGCTGTAAAACTTTGTACAATTACTATTGGGTAATGAGATGCTGTCTGGGAAAGAGATATGCAGTGGTAACCTGACAAAAAGTAGAGCAGAATAGATGTAACTGAGTAAAGCAAATCTTGTAGCATAACTGCCAAACACTTCTTTGTAATCCCAAAGGCTTATACTGGATTTAGGGTAAATGCAAAGCATGCACGTGTGCAAGTTATTCATTCAGTGCTTTTTTTATAAGTCCATGAGTAAATTAATTTTAAAATAGTTTTGTCACATCCATTCCTAAGAAAGCTTTTGAATAAATAATTATTGTAATAAAAACCATCCCTTTGACAAAGAGCATATTCTCAGGCATCATAACATAATTTCTTTATGAAGCATATAATTTTCTGAAAAAATTTAGTATCAAAATATCCAGATTAGGTTACTTATACATTTTTTTATTAGCCATAGAGAATGCACATGTCAGTAATTAGAATATAATGTATAGATTTTTATAGTTTATAAATGAACAAACTTGGCAAGCTGTCATAAGTTTTGAATATCATAACATCGATAATTCAGTTTAAGACGTTGGAATAATTAATGTTTTACCTCCATGCAGAAGTAAACAAAGTATTTGTAGCACAGATTATGCAAATAAACAATTTCATGACTACTACCAGAAGAAAACATTAACCTTGGTGTCAAACATTTTATAATAATTACATTTTTCCAGGATAATTTTTCTAGATTGCTCTTATTTGCCACGCTTTAGGCTGCAATAGTGTGATCACTGCAGTTCCGTCTTAAACACAGCATGTCTAAAATAAGATTGGGAAGTATATGAGCAGAATAGAATTATAGTTGGAGCAGCACAGATTTGTATCTGGAAAATTAGAATTATTGCTGCATTTTGGATGTTTTAGAAACTAAATGACTATATAACAGTCTGTGTAATGATGTCTGAATTACATTAGAAAGTAAATCTGTTGAACGATTTATTCAAAATCTCTCAGGATTTTGGGTCTCTGGTTCATCAAAAATCTTCTGTTGAAAACTGGTTTTATTTCAGATCTTGTGACAAACCTAAAATGTACAGATTTTTTTGTAGATGTTTCAAATTGCTGGTAAAACCATGAGGCTTCAGCAGACAGAGTTGTTGGGAATCTTTGAGATGTGAAATATAATCACTGGCTCTTCCTTTGTGAGCGGTTCCTAAATGAATGGCAGAAAGCTCCTAATTCCTGGATGTCTTATCCTAGGGGAAATTCCAGCATTTACTTTCATTCTGGAGAGGGAATAAAAATGGAAATTTCTCATTAAACAGAAATTTAGGAGGAAATCAATTTGCAAAATCAAGCCTTTAAAATTTTTTCAAAAGAATACGGTTCAGCATTACCGGAAATGAAAGGTTTCCTTTAGATTTGTAAGGCAACTCACTTGTTCGGTTACAAGTCATTGAACCTTTAAATTACACTGATTTAGAGTAGGAGGCTGTCCTTTTGGAGTCTGATGCTTTCAATCCCAGTGCTATCCCTTGGGTCCTGCTACTTGATGGAGTGTATCTCCTTTAATCTATCAGTTGTATATTCCCCAACTTGTACTGTAGGCCTTGTATCTTTATAATATTATGTGGTGATTACAGCTTCCATAGGGAAGTGATAAAAAATGCAACCGTATACACTGCTGCTCTGATTCAAAACAGAATACCGCAGATTCAATGAAAAAGCGTCACGCCCATGCAAAGTGAAATATTTGTGATTTTCTTATTGGAAAGCAAGTTTTTTACAAAATTTGATCTTCCCTGTGAATAACTTCATTTTAATGGATTTGGATTTTATATGAAAAACCACCCTGTAAATCGAGGTTTAATAGAAGAATTTAGTAATCACAGAACTTGTTAACATTAAGCATGTGGTTGCAGGTCTTTGAATATAAAACAGTTTCCTAGAGTTACTCTGCACGATTTCATCTCAGCAATCCTCTTTACTGTTCAGGCTGCCTGTGTTCGGATTTCACAAAACCCGTTCCACATTTCTAGAGTGATGTTTACATTTGGGAGGGTGCTTCCCAGCCCTGCGGTAAGGAGCAAGCCTCTTACGGGTGTGGAATGGCTCTCTGTCTGCCATGCAATCCAATGGGAAGATGTAGCGTTGTTGCAGCCCTTCTTCGAGTGTTCAGCAGTCTGTAATCCTCCTTAGAAAGGCCACAGTCCTGTGATGTGGAAAACAAGAAAAATCTTGTTTGTGCTAGATTGTAATTTGATTGGCTTTCTCAGTAGAGATCTTTCAAGAGGATGGTGAGCACCCTCCCTACCTCGGCAACACTCACACCTTTTCCGCTCAGATAGCACGCCTTTTACCCACCTACAGCACGGCTCACAGACAGCTCTGGAGCCTGTTCAGTCATTGGTGAAGTTCAAAATGGACTTCACAGTGCTGGACATAGATGGCTGTCACAGTCCGGTCAGTGGATTCCCAAGCCCACGTACAGATTTCCTGGTGACAAGGATATGTTAGGGCATTATAATCAGTTGCCCTTGAAAGCTGTAGCAGTGGTTTTTTTAGACTGGTTGCCCAGATGCCATGGCTTGCCGTGAGAGCGGAGTAAGCATTCAATTTTTGTTCCTGGCTCATCTCCACGGAGAAGTTCTACACCAAATGCCTCTTTCAGGTGGAAGAGTTTGATCTCAGAAGCCTGCTCCGTGACCTGCTGTGTGGGTCAGATTGTAAGCATTTTGAGGAAAATACTTTGTCTTGCCTCAGGGAAAGATCAAGCCCTAAATTTTGTCTGATATTTTTCCTTTTTGTATCAAAATGAACTTTTTCTTACCTGTGTGTTTTATATTTCAATTTATTATGTTTTTTAAGGAGTTTATGACTCTCTGATGTAGTGTTAGTAAAGGGAAGATAATTGACTTTGGCATTGGAGTTTGGATTTTATTTCAGTATCCTGTCTGGAATCCCTGACTGAACGTTTCTGAGGTCAGCCTGCTGCTCTGTGAGCACAGGTGGCCTGTTGAAGTGGTCAGATTGCAGCTGAGCACCGGAGCAACTAAAGGCTGTATTTTGCTCTCTATACATAAGGATTTATGAACATATTGCTCCAGTTGCTCATAATGGGAGTTAGATACAAAATTTTCCCTTTATAGAGATGCAAGGGTGCTACTAGAATTGGAAACATAGCTACAACACTACAGGTTAATGCTGCATCAGCTCTGGGAAGTGGTTATTCGTAAATACATATTTCATGGTGAGGTTGCACAAATTTTTTTGTTCTTGATTTTTTGTATGCTGAAAAAGTAGTTCAAAGTTAACACAAGTAAAAATTTGCATGATAAAGCCCTACTGTAATGTAGAAGACAGAATCACACTCATTTATAACTATGTGGTTTTTGCTACTCTCCAGAACTGCATTAATGTACTCTAGTTACAGTACTTTGATACTGAAGTTCGACTATGAATACCAAACCCAATGGTCATAATTAAAATCCATGTTTGTTGACTGAATATAAGAGAATGTGAAGGGTGTGGCTGGAGGATTAAGCAATTTTTCTGTGTGTTTTCACTCTGTGGTTTCAGTGTCACTTGGAAAGAAAGCTTTCATTGTGATTATAGCTACTTTACAACATAATTGCACTGGAGTCTTGCAACTGCACTGTTCCAGGGCTAAGTTCCCTCTCTAAACATGCTTTCTCTTCTTTTGAAGAATGGTGAAACTGGAGCAGCTTTGAAACAGGAATGTGACTAGATCCCATCACGAATTCCAGTTACTATTACAAGAGTTTTAATATAATTCAGCAGATAAAATCCAGCATCTAGATTGTGGGAAGACTCTGTGCTTGCTTTCTTTTACATATGATGCATTCAACATCCTGTCATAACCCTCAAGAAAAAAAAAGTGCACTTCATTGTGAGATGGTTGGAATATCCAGTACATAAGTGTTCTGTGCACATACTTGTCCATGTGTCCTATTTGACTGTCTGGCTAATACAGTGCTCTTTCTTTTACAGCTAACACTGTAATTGTGTCCTGCATGGATACCTGTTCGTCAAGTAACACCACTTTTCCACTTTGTACTTTTAACAATTCTTACAAAAGATCAGTGCAACAAAGAAGAGAAAACCAGACTATTTTGCTGAAGGTCATTGTAAATAATTCCAATTTCCAAAATATTCCACGTATTTGCCAGTCATCCTGGAGGGAACAACAGTCCCATCCTAAACAGAGAGAGTGTGAATCCAAGAGGGATGTGAATGTTGATCATCAAGGAACAGGGTCAATAGCTAAAAAAAGTAAGTAGGATAAGACAAATATGTAATTTTGAACTAGCTAATTACAAAATAAAAGACATGTTTTTTATTCGGTAGTTATAAGAAAATTAAATGATCCTGGTTCTCTACGGTCTTTGCAAGCCTGTGAACAATAGCTTTTCTTTGCATGGCTAGAAAATACAGATTTTGTGCCAGATTCTCAGTGGCATTCATTCCTGGCTGTTGGTGAAACATGTCGGTAGCAAGTACTTTCTAAAGTACTTAATTTATTTCTAAGGAGTTGTACTTTCTGACAATTTTTCAAGCTGAATTTGCTTTTAGATGTCATTGTGGAACTCTACATGTAGATTGCTGGTATTATGAAGATAGGTTGTGAGCAAGTATCTGAAGAACTAATTCAGTAGGTAACTATTCCGATGTAAGAAATAACTATTTAAGAAATAACCTATGTAACTGTGTAAGAAATAATCATTTTTGTGTTTGTAGTCTACATTGTCCACAACTGTGTAGTACCAGAAATGGCCTTACATGTTTTATAGAAGGTAGCACTGACTAAGGAATGGCACAGCAATACAAAGGAGAGGTAGCAACACCCGTATCTTTTCAGGGCAGTAGCAGCACATTCCTTCTGTGCCATATACACTTGCAAATATCTTGAAATCTTTGAGAAAGATGATACCTCTTTCTAACATTGTCAGCAACAGGGGCAATAGGCCAAGTCCTGAATATAAGAAATTAAGTTCTTTTTCATCTGTGTATTTTTCTTGTTACACAATAGCTGTCTTAACACGTATGAAAAATAAAAAAGTTATACGTGGACAACCTCTAATCTCAGTTATACCTCTACAACTCTAACACTTTTGTCAATGTCTCACCTGTTTCTTGTAAACATAGCAGGAGTCTCACAGCTCATGTGGTTTGAAGTGAAGCGAGGACCTCTTGCAACTGATAGCAGATAGACGATGTGACCCTTCAAATCTCTGTCATCGTACAGCTTTTACTTGGGTTCTATCTTTTCCATAGCCTGATTTTTGCCTGTTGCCTTTGACAACTTACAACAAAAACAGCAACAAAACCCGGTGATAGTAAAGCAAAAAAGGGCTATAATTTGCAGGGGAAAATGTGTCTTGTACAGATAATCAATGCTCTTCAGATCTGTTCAGAATAACTTTACACATTTATCCATCTTTTTTCATAGTCAGTGATGTAGAAACCTACATGTTTTTGCAAATGAGATGGAGAACTCACTGTTCTTTTTGAGCGTTATCTCTTGGTCTACCACTTGAATAACAATTTCGTTTTAATTTTTATTTCCAAAAGCAAAGGGCTCACTTGAAGTGAAAACAGAAGATGTAACCTATTTTTATAAATATTTTAATTTCACTACGGTTTCCAAGAAAGAAGCGGAGCATAATACTAATTACCTGATGGAAATCCACATCAACAATTCTATAGTCGGAGGAGGAAATGCAGCCAAAGAACAACTAAATCATTCTTGTCTGGTGGCAATGATGGAAGACCAAAATGACTGTATGAATATTTCACTGCAACTGAAGTCTTATATGGAATGTAAGTTACAACGCAGAGTCAGAATGGAAATCAAACCAGAAACGTTATAGTCTTGCAAAAAATCTCCAGTAGGTACTTGTCTGCTTTCAGCAACCATTTGAAAATATTTAAATATTTCACAAGAAGAGAATACAATTTTGAAAATCCCTTACTAAAAAACAATCTTTAGCAGACAACTGATGATTTTTATACTGATTTAAAGCAGGTTTAGCTGTGGCCTTTTTTTTTCCTAGAAGAAATACATCAAAGTAAATATCTGTACATTGTTTTTTGCTTAGCAGCAACAGACTCACAAATTGCATGTGACAAAACCTGGAAATATAATTTTCCCTTTCCTGATAATGGCATAATCCAAGACAACTCTTGGAGGTAAATTTTAAAATCCCTGTTAACTACAGTGGTAGAAGAACCAGGAGATAGGTTTGACCATTCTTGATGTTGTACTGCAATATCCTACTATATAGCATTACCACAGTATGCTTAAAAGCTAAATCTGAACTAAGCTTAGTTTTCTCAGAGGACAACCTTCAGCTTTTTGTACTTCTCTTTGTGCTGCAGGAGTTTTTTGTCTGATTTCCTGACCACGGTCAGGGCTTCCATTCTGTCTATATGCAACACTTGTCATTTGGAAATTGCTGAATTATTACATTCTTTTGGTTTTGCACGGCAAATGCATTTTATGCTGTACATTTGCTGGAAAAAAATGTGTTTTTTAGAGTTGGCTTACTCTATGTTAAATAAGTCCAGAGAAAATCCTAGAGAAGAAAGGGCAGTCCAAAATTGTTTGGGTTTTTTTTGTTTTCTTTCTTTTTTTAAGTAAGCGTGTCTAGCCATGAGAGGAGCATAATTTGTAACTTGCCCTGCTAACTTGTGTCAATACTATGAGCTAACCACGCTTTGCTAATAGTGATTTACCTGGGTAGTAGTTATCTTGTATTAACAACAAAAATTAACAACACATCTTTTTTTCTCTTTACTTCAAAACAAAGCTAAAGAGGTGCTCAGGGCTTTTACTAAGCAAGGCTGATACTCAAGTCATTACAAGCCACTACAAGATGGGGTACAGTGCTCTGTTTAAAAGGAGCCTAGATTACTTAAAGATATTTTTAGTTCTAAATTAGGAGGGAAGAGCCACCGGGTCGTTGGCATTTGCCTCCTGAGTTCTCAATGGAGAAGATACAAGGAAAGTTGGAGTAGGTCTAATTATACTGTTCTAAGTCAAGGAAAGGAAAACAGTGGTTTGGCTACAGTCTGTAATTTGGTTTTTTATGAGTCATAGTAACATAGCTGGTTTTTGAAACAGTTATTTGACAGTGCTAAGGTATGCATTAACATGCAGCTGCCAAAGAAGTTTGAAAGGCCGTTCAAACAACCAGAGAGGAAAGTTCTCCCCATCATTGCTTTATCATATATAGTCCTGACTTGTACTAATTATTGAACTAATTCCCTACACGTGGGTGCGTTTCTGCAGCAGCTGCTGTCCGAAAGAGCAGCCTACCTCCTGCATCCAGTCCCACGTGATTCTTCCTCAAGGCAACTTTAGTTAAGGGAATTCCCCAGAGGGCTCCTGTTGGTGGCATTTCCTCACTTTTTTATACGAATATTTCTATATGTAGAATCTTGCCTTCTCTCAAATATGAAGATGAACCAAGAGGTTAAGAATGCCAGTACAGGCGAGTGTTGGACAGTGGACCAATTCCTTCCATGTTCTATCCAGACAGAGAGGACATGTATTACCCTTGTTCTACCTTAAATATAAATGTTGATCTCTGAAGCATTTTCATTGGCTGAGTTGAAAAGTTTTCATTTACTCAGTCACCTGTATCTATTTCAGCTGTGGGGAGATAAATACAGGTGAAAATTAAGCTAAATTCTAGACAGGAAAACCTGACATCAAAAAAGAGAGAAGGCTGAAAGAAAAAGGCATAATCTCTTTTTTGTTTAGTTTTGTTTTGTTTTTATCTGTGGGGATATGCACAATCCAAAAACCTACCAAGATGGACTGTTCTGCTTTTCTCTGCCGGCGATTTGCTGCTTAATTTTCTCTCTTGTACATTTTATGGACAGATCCGATGTGTATGACGAAGATCACCTGGCTCACTATGATTTCAGTAGTTTTTGTATTTACTATTTCAATCGTCATCTACAAAATAGTCCAAGAAAAGAAACAAAACTGTAAGTAGCAAAATGTTAATCTGCATGAATTTAAATTTCTAGTAAAAGTAAAAATAAATTCATTTATAATAACAAAACTGTTGATTATTACTGTAGCTCAAACACTTCTGTTTTGATTGTCAAATGGTAAAGGCTTCTTAGAGACTGACTGAAGTACTCATGATTGGTAGTATTGCCTCTCACCTCTTTGGTGGATGCAAAAATTGTGGATGCAAATCCAAGCTTGTTGATAGCAAATTAAATGTGGGTTTTTTGACAGATGCTTGGTGGCTTAGTGATATGAGCTTCTGGTTTCACACGGATTTCAGCAGATGAGACAATTACTGTTAAACTTTGTGGAAGGTTTTAAGCAGAAATGCCAATGCCCAGTCACGAAAAATTACAGGACACATATGAGGAGATATACACTCATCTGTCTGTCCTAAAAGTTGGCTATTCGAATAGCCAATAGGTGGTGTAATCCCATGCAGGGCAACCAAGGTGTGCCTTCTTAAGCCCAGAGCTGAATTAAACCCAGATAACATGTCACCTCTTTGCTATTATTTCAGCAAAGAAAACATTGCTGTGATTTCTGAACCCTCACTGTTGACTATCTCAAGTGATTAGAACTTTGCTATGAGAGAACTTGTCATTAGTTCAGAGACTGAAACTATTGTTTCTACAGTATTCCTTCAGCCAAGGCAGGCTCTTCCTATGCAATTCTCTCGGGATACAGGCTGAAATCAGATTTGCAGTATTTTTTCCAGCAATACACAATGAATAAAACAAGAATACAATTGTAGGAATACCCTGAGCTTGAGACCTTTGAGTGGTCAAGATAAAGTCCTCTGCACAAAAACAGTGCAGCAAATTGACCGCTTGTCAGCTGCTGGTCCTTGTTTCCCTTCCCCAGTCAGAGGTAGGTGGTACCGGGAGCACAGTCCCCTTCATCACTGTCAAAAGAGTATTACTTAAGCAGTTACCTGAGGGAATAGCTCTTAGGTGCTTTTCACAGCAGTTTCCAGAGGCTTTCTGTGTGCGTCAGCCCTGAGTGGGCAGAACGCCTCCAGACAACCAGCATTCAGTTGGTATTCCCAGGCAGGTGTTCATTTCCCCTGTAGGTCAGAGGTGCTGAAAGCAGATTCTGGTCGCAGGGGTAATAAAATGAATGACAAGCCAAATCCATGCCCCTGATCATCTTTTCTGTATGCACAGGTAGTTTTGTAATGAAAGAGCAATAGAAGTCTAGCTTTAATCATAATTGAACAGAAGGAAGAAGAGTGCCCATACACAAAATGTTTCTGTGATTTTTTTGCATAATGTAAATACTTTATTCATATATTTTTAATGAATAAGCAAAATAGTTGCTTGAGATGTCCAGTTTGTACCCCCCTGCCCCAAAGAAAGGAACTCCTTACCAGATTATGTTCCTTCAAATAATAATATTTTGCTTATTGCTAGAACCAAATTCTGAGGCCTATTTTATGTATATAAAAACCCCACAAAGTGTAAATTAGGACTTAATAAGGGGGCTTTTAAGTGCTCTAATTTAAAGAACTTTTTTTTTGTAATTTGAAAACTACTTATAAATGTCATGTCTCTGATTTTCTATGCTTTGAGTCATAACATCCTATTTGTAATGCAGAACTGTAAGTAATGATGATTAATGATTTACTACCTGTATTCTTAAACATCACTTTTTCATTAAATTCAGGTTTTTCAGAATCATCCTGAACACAAGCAGGGAGGAAAAGATGCCCTTTTGAGGCTTCTAATTACTTACTTGCTTTGAGGATACATTTTCTGTTAATTGAAGAAAAGTGGGTTTATGAGTTAAATTTATAATCTGTAACATCATAACCAACATCATTATGTTACTGATAAAAAGACAAGCACATAAAAAAAAAATTAAGGTTTATGTGTATATATGAAGATGTCACCTTTCATTGCAAGTCTACACACTCATTTTTTTCAGTGGTGATCAAAGAACAGAGCTCACCATTACTATGTTCCTAAAACAGCTGTTATGAATTTTTCCAGCCATAATTCAGTTAGTAGTTTTTCCCTTAATTTCTGAGCACCACTGAAAGCTGTTAAGAAATGTGGAATTATTCATTTCCTCTTGAGACCTTGCAAGATATTCTGCTAGGTAGCCTCTGAGACTCTCTGAATCATTAAGCTATTTTCATGAGTGCATAAAATAAAATATCCAAATAAACTTGGTGGAGGTTACAATCGATCCGTGACAAAGGCCTAAACAAGAAAATAATTGTTTTGCCTTTTCCAATCTTGTTTCACGAACACTTCCAGAGCTTCCTTTGACATTAACTGTTACAGTGTACGCTCGGGGCTTCAGCATTTTAGATCTCCACTGGCTATTCATAAAAAAATCATGACCTAAATAATTTTAACTGAATGAATTTCTTAGTGTTCTCAAAGGAAAAAGATAAAAATAAATTCTGTTACTTAGAATTGGAGCGAGCCTGTCCCCAGAAGCTGGCTGAGCCCAGGACTGCAGTCACAGCTGAACAGGGTGAACCATAACAGCTGCACAACTGTCCTCAATAAACCCAAGGAGAGCACAGTACTTAGAGAGCAGCAGAAGGATGGAAAGACTCAGAGTTTGTGAACCGGGTGCTGAGGAACAGGCAGAGGAGCCCAATCCAGCTCTATCTTTGTCACTGTTGTGGAGCTTGCTCTCAGACTGTGCCTTCCAAGATGAACACCCCACACTAGCAAGGAATCTGTCAGCTTCCTAGGATGCCGGTACACTCCATCCTTGATACTCCACTGTCAGCAGTGTGACTCCAAATCTGTACTGAAACATGTACTTTTTTTGATATCCTTCCAAAATTTGTTCAAGGTTCACACTGTAGAAAAAGGCAAGGAATAATTTGAAAGGGACAAATTTGAATGGATTTTCTAGGAGATTCCATTCAGGAAAATACAAATCATCTGGCCCTTGGTTTTCCTCATCACCTTATTCCAACACCTTCCTGATTTTTTAAACACTTTCCAAGGTGTTCAACAGTTTAATAATAAGGGGTTTACCAGCTTTGCTTCTAATCAGGGCAGATGCTAACACGTTTTGTTTAAAGCAGATTATAAACACAGAGTAGCAACATCATTTTCTACTATTCTAAGAAGAAAAGGTTCCAGACATGCAAGAAGAACTGTATCTGCTACTCAAATTCATCCTTTTCCTGGTAAGTAATATAAAAGTAAAATAAAATTTAACAAATCTTGAGATGTGCGGTGGTCAAGAAAGACATTTTACGACTTTCTGGTCAAGAGAGGCTTCAGGTTTGTTCCAAAGTTACCTCGGTCCTACAAAAATTTGATCTGGCTTATGTTAAGGAAACACTTTTTTATTATAAAGAAATAATTCTGACAACAAAACTATGAGAAGACTTACATATATCATGTGGGAATTCTTCTGCCAGTCTTCCCAGTGTGTTGCATTAATGACTTTGAATTTTTAAATTTTTGGTCATGCTGTGTGCCTGGTTTGAGGTTTGGCAGCTGAGTGCTTTGTGTGTGTATGAAAAGTATACAGAGATGTACACACGTGTATGTATGCTCTACGTGTTTGTGACTCTTGATAAAATTTGCTACCTAAGCATGGAATGAATGACTGTAGCAGGACTCCATAAATGGTTTTGCTGGCACTTCATAGCCTATTTCTAGGGTGAAATTCCCACAAAATGCAATTTTTGAATTTCAGATAGGTAAAAAATTGTGGTCTTCTGAGAGTGTAGTATGTTTAGCACAGCTAAATTAAATGGCATGGCTAAACTCAAAGTTTGGATTCTAGAAAATTGGATTTGGCAACAACTCTCTGTGTGAGGGGCAATCACCAGCTGTAGCTGTGAGTGTTACTGACATTGCTCAAAGAGTGAAATGCTTTAATAAATTTCACGGATTCTGGTTTTGTGAAGGGAGCTATATCTTTAAAAAGATTAATATGAACATACAGAATAATAGTTCTGAATGACAAACTAACCTCCCTTCAAAACAAGAAAAAGACAAAGCCAGCAAATGAAAAAAAAGTTTTAAATTTGATTAGGCCTAAGTACTTTGCCTTTTGTCTTCTTAGTTCTTTGAGAGTAAGAGGAGACTCAATAATTTATGTCCACAACTTAGTATTTCATGGCATTTCAATTTTACCTAGAAAAGAGTGAATAGCTCCTTGTCTGTCTGAACTCTCCTGTGAGTACAATTTATGCTCCTTGCTCTTAAAGCACTGGCTACCTCTGAGATATATTTATGAGCTCGTTATTTTCATTCTGCAGGAAAGGAGTTACTTTTCTGACATCTATTGTCTTGAGTAGCTTTACTAATATCATACCTGTTTTATCACATGTTCACAGTGGCATTTTTAATGTTGTCTATCCCAGGCATTTTTGATGATGGAGTCTTAGGGAAATTCAAATCTAGTTTTACTAGATTTTACTGAAGAGAATACAAATCCCTTATTGGTCTGTCATTCTCACTTCTAAGTGCCTCCCACTACAATTGATCCATGTAATCCAGAAAGATGCTTAGTTGCATGAACTGCTATAATGGGGTTTATTTTAATATATAATTCTTTGGTTTCACACACTGTAATTTCAGTCAATCCAATCAATTTCACAGTTCATACCAATATAATATAAAGTGGAGTCAAATCCATATAAAGAGTTCATTCTTTCCACAGTTGCTAAGCTTAGGATTTGCTACCATGATAATGGACTATAAATAGCTACAGATGACTTTGTTGACAGCCCTTGACAATATTTTCACTATAATTAGAGCATAGCTTGCAATCTTGAAAAAAAACCATTGAGATCCACTGAAGACAATACAATCACCTTGGAAACACAGTAATGAGTACTTGAGAGCATATGACAGTATATCATATAGATGAAAAGATATATAGGTACTGTTAAAAGGTTATTTGAAGTTAAGAAATTATAAGGGAAGAAAAAGAGGGAAGCCTTTACTTTGAGAACGGGAGTGAATTCTTAGGAAGCTCAGTAAATTACTGGTTTAATGTCACTGTGGTCCTACAAAAAGGTAATTTACAGTATGGATGTTAGTTTTGTAAACTGTTAATGGCTTTACATCCATGAATCATTGTCATTAAGTCCAGTGACCAGAGGAAAGGGGGGAAAATGTATAGAATGTTCTCTAGGGAAGGATTAAATTTACAACCTTTCAAATTCACAGTACTGCAAAGGATTAAGCACATATAGTGAGGAGAGGGGAGCTTTATAGCATTCTGGTCATAAATGTTGACTAAACGTTGTCTGTGCTGTTAAGCCAAAAAAGAATGCACTAGACCATGGATTGTACAAAGCACATTTTCTAGACTTTGGAGCTGGTCCTGCCATTGTATTTATGTATAATAGTCCCTTGAATTGTATGAACTGACAACAAAGACTTGCCCTTAAATGCATCCACGAGACGAGGGAAAGAAGAGAGGGTACTCTTTTTTTAGTGCAAGAAGACTTAAAGAATACTTTAAGTGGCTGATCTGTATTTCCAGACACAGAGCATTTTCATCAAATAGAACTTGATAGTAATAGCACATGGAAAATAACCCATTGAAGTCGCTTCCTTGCTTTGCATTTACTACAGAGAGTCTTAGTGAGATTCCCACATAAGAGAATTTTATTGCAAGAATTTCTTTGAAGAGCTTTCTTAAATTGAAGAGGCAGTAGAAGAGGTTTTAGAACAGCTTAATAAATTAATAATGGCAATTAGAAAGACTAGAATGTATTCCCCACAGAGTTTTAAAAGAACTCAGATAGAAACTGCTGAATTGTCATGTGCAGCTTACTGCTTAAATCAGTCTCAGATGCAGATAAAGGGAAGAAAGTTATACTTGCCTTGCTGGTATTCCCTAGCCCATTTTCCCTAAACCACTTTGGTATCTCTTCCATTACTAGTAACTGACTAAGAGTAGTTATTCTCATATAGCTGTAGCCTAAAATAAGATAAACCTGGGGACATGGCACAAAATTACCTGTTGGGAGCAGGCCAGTGTGTGTGAACTCTACCCTACATTATTTAAAAAAAGGAAAAAAAAAGCAAGAAGAAGTTGTAGAGGAATCAGATTGCGTAAATCAGGACATTCAACACCTAAGCTGAATCTGCCTAGTAGGGTCTGGAAGATTCATTAATACAATTAGATGGGTTATACTAAAGTGGGAATTTATATTACTAGAATCCTATCACTATAAATTCCCATTTAGACTTTCCTTTCCTAGAGTAAGAACGACATTCCTTGTTTATTTTTATTCTATTGTGAAAGTGGCTAAGATGTGTTGGAAAAAAAGGCTTGCTCTCATTCCTGTGCTAGAATTGACTATGCAGGCAGGGAATCATATGGTTAAAATCATCATGTTATTACTCTACAGTCTGTGTGGGCAGCCTTTATTCAAGCATAATGCCTTGTTCTGCATTGCTCAAACAGTATACTCATTTTCAGTGACACTCTATTGGCTCATGGAGTCACAGTTTGGTTCATTACATTTTAGGATACAAATACAAGATTCCTTGACTCACTTGTCTGGCTCACAGTAATGCAAAGTTAATTCTGATGGATGGTAATTCTGTAACTCATCCTGAAAGAAGAACATTGCAGGGTCATAATGACAACCAGGATTCAGAGAGTGAAACCTCAGGCTTCCTGGCCTGCAGTTTTTTCCTGGACTGTTTAGGGTTTGTGACATTCATAGCATTTGATATAAGTGGGCTTGACAGCTGTAATTTGCACAGAAGAAACAAGACAAATTTCCTCTCATTTGAATTCCTGTATTGTTTTCTGTGCTATCCTATTAACAGAACAGCTCCTTTCCCACAAGATTAGAGGAAAAAGGGGAAATTCTGCCATCTCTCTGATGTGTTGCTACAGCTTCAGGTTAGTTGACATGTTGGAAATAGAAGCCAATGCTGGCTCAGTAGTGTCAGGGCTGGCATCCCAGTGAGTTCAGACTCACTCCTTCTATTCTGCAATACATTTTCTTTTTAGCAAAGAGAACAGGCAAGACAGGAAATAGATGCAAAGCCAAGAAAAGAGAAATTTGCTTAATCTTGGCCAACTGAAACATCACCTGTTTGATTCTGGTCCCTCTCAGTTCCTGACACAGCTGAATAGTTATCTTTCCCTCCGCGACTTATGTGAATAATGCTGGGAAAAGCAAAGCTCCTCATAGTATCCAATATTTAACACAGACTTAAATATTTCTGAAATGCAATATTTCCAAGAAAATTGTGAAGTCTTATTACCACTTTAGGCTTTAAAATTTTTTTTTTCAGATAAAAAGAAGGATAAAATCTATAGGCTGCAGGTAACTTTAGGGAGCTTTTTACAGCCTCTGTATGCTTTCCATAGAGCACTGATGCACAAAGGAGTTTTTCTCTGCTCAGTTTGCATGCATGCAGAACACTGTTACACACAGGCACTGAAGGGGGTATCAGCCTATATTCCCTTTCTCTCCAGGTTCATCCTGAGGCTGAAACAAGATCCATTGTTATTTTTTAAAACTACCCCAGACTTCTTTTGACTTCGTTTTTCATACTCAGCTGCTTAAGTGCCAAGATCCAAACTCTACTTTTTAATTGCATTTGTAAAGAAAGAAGCTTAAATGATGTAGTCAGTGGAGAAGGAACATAACTAGATATAAGTGGCACAGTTTATCCTCTTGTTGTCAGCTCAACAGTAAACCATTTGTAGGTTTACAAAAGTAATGGATAGTCAGGGACAGGAGCTAAAATATTATTTGTGTTCTACAGTAGTTCTTTGAAAAATGCATTGGATAAACAACTCTGCGTGTATTTGCCCGAGAATGCTATCTCTGCATTTCCCTGTCTGTATTCCACTGAGATACTGTATCAGGATCTGTAAGACAACACCTCACCCCTTCCTGCTTCTGAGGTGTGTGCTCTCATCTTCGTTGACAGCTCGGTGATACCCAGTAGCTCTCTCTGTGTGTATGACAAGTGAGCTGAGGCCACATCACATGTGCCTGAGTAGCAATCTGTGCTGCCCTTATGTGAAAATGTGTTAGGAAGTTCACACTCTAAATTTCAGTTGTTTCTGCTTAACCGGCCAAAAGTAGGGATTTGTATTTTAGGAGACTCTTACATAACCTCAAATTTGCATACTTTTGGATTTCCACTACAATTTATTCACAAATTTATTTCACACAAATTTATTTGTCTACCTTCAAGATGCTTCACAGGTAGACTTGGAATCAGCACATTGTGGTACTACTAGTATTAAGAGGAAGTTAAATACAAAACATGGTTAGTACTTTCAGGAGTTCCTGCCAGGTATCTGCATCTCTGGGCACTGAAATCCCGCTGAAAATCTGTCTGTCCATCTCTGTCTTGTGTTTAGATAGGTCTCGATTACTTTCAAACTTGCATATGCAAGTTCAACACTCTGGCAGATATATTTGCTGTTAATAATATTGATAAAAATTATTTTAACTTTCAATAGTGAAAACCAGCAACCAACGGATTCCACTTCCTGCACAGACCATAAAGATACTGCCCGTTATTCCTGAACAAGAGCACTGTCATGTGGATCAGCTGTAGAAGGTAGGTAAACATCTTACAATCCTGATTATTCTGGTTTGCCTCATATATTTAGAATTCATAGTGTGCAATATCTGCACAAAAATTACTGCTTCTTCTAGCCAAGTATATGAGATAAAAAACTGCATAATGTGTTTTGTGAGAGCTAGGTGGCAGGAAAAGAGAATCAATTTTCCTTCTCCTACCAAAAGTAATCTGTAATCATATGTGTTGGCCTATTAAACCCTGTATGTCCCTGCAGACCTTGGTGCAAATTCTGACACTTTTTCTGGTGTAAAATATTGTGTCCTAGACTTCAGCATTGTGCTGACATTTGTTTCTGACAAGGGCAGAGGAAAAAAGCAATTTGCAAATGACCTCTGAAGAAAATTCCATATTTGAAATAAATAGCTTGCTTATGAAATTCCCCAAGATAAAAAATTGATCACTCTCTTGTGCTTACACCAGTCAGATGAAATGACAAGAAGTTGGTTTCTGTTCAGAACTAAAACTATTCTCCTGCTCCTCACTTTCTGCAGCCACTGTGCTGCAGTAATTGTTTCAGGAAGTCCAGATGTAAGGAAACAAATCTGCATAGAAATGTGCAATAAGAGATATCTCTTCCTGAAAATACTTGTAATGTCTAGGAACAGAACAGATGCTACTTGAATAAGCAATACAGACTAATATTTCAAGTGCATAGACCTCAAGGTGATGGCTACTTGCATGCATGATATTATTGTGTAGGGTGAAGTTTTTAGGTTATAAGCTTAAGGAGGTCCTTTTATATTTCTATTTAAATTGGATGGAGTTTTATTGGAAACTCAACATCATGTCACGACATCTTTTTATTGTGTTCAAAAAATTGATGTACTGAAGAGCAGTTTGATTTTTGCGCTTCATGTGGAGCCATGAAGATGAAATTTTACATCGAGAACAGAGCTAAAGAAAAAAATTTGAACAGCTTTGCTGACAGAAGATGAGGTAATTCCATAGTAAATTAATAACTGAGCTAGATAATTTTTTGGTGTTTGAATGAGACTAGATGGGTTATAGGATAGTATATTATAGTTATTAAAAATACTGACCCCTGTTTAAGTGATTGTCATCCATAGATCTTGCGAAGACTTATGAAGATGAGTTGTTGTTACTATTATTATTTTAAAATGAGGATATCAGGAGACACAAAGAGATAACATGACTTGGGAACTCTGTGACATAACTGAGAGCAGTTCTTAGATCATCTGAGTTCAGCTGTTTGCCATTTGGACTCAGTTTCTGACTGAGCAGGTGCTTTCCAGGCCCCACTGGCCTTTCCGTAGAGCAGCTTCTTCCCTTTCTGCAGGGGCTCCTCCCAGCCACTTCAGTACTACGCCATTTATTTTTCTGATATCTGTCAGCTGTCTCCTAGGCAAACCTTTATCTTCCCATATCCATGTCTGCCAGGTACCTGCCCACCTGAAATGGTTTTTTTACTCTTGGGTTAAAAAGAATACATTTCTAAGGTTGTAATAGAATGTGCTGCTAAGCAGGTGCTCACCTGTATTCAGTGCCTTCACTTATACACTATTACAGCTGATCATTAGCATGCTTTGTTAATTCTGTTCCTCCAGGATGTTGCATTCACCTAAAACTCATCTTTAGAAGCAGGGGGGAAAAAGGTCATGGCTCATTCCCATACAAATTTAACTTTTGTGTTGCTAGAGGTGGGGAGTAACTGCTGGGTGAGCTTTGGCTTTCATTACCTTAACTGTTATGAACTAAAGGATAGAAAGAAGAAATGGAACAGCTTTTCAGATTTTTGGTCACTCTTTGAGACAATATATGAGATCCAGGACACTTTGAGATTAACTATTCCCTTTCTTCAATCTCTGTGTGAGTGACTGAAAGAAAAAGATTAGGTACCTTGAGAAACCCCAAAAGCCTTGTTCAGTGCTGTACAGAAGCACGCTTGCTTTTCCAGATAGTCTTCCTTGCAGAGGGACAGCTGGCAGTGAGGTGAAATCCAGATGTGATATGTGGGAATAATGCTGAATACATTGTAAATTGTAATGTTAGGTGACATTGTGTGGAAATATTATTAAAGGATGTGGCTGCAGAAACTTAGATCTAGATCTTGCCTTTCATCATGTTATGTTTTGAATACATTTCTTAAAGGAATACTGTCTCAGAGCTAAATACTCTGTGAAAATAATAAAAAGCACTTTCTGCTTTAGTTTTGCTTCACTTCCTGCAAAAACCCCCTTCTTCTCCCGTCATCTGATAAGGTCAGATCCAGCTCATTACCGCTTGTGTCTGTAGGTGGCTCAGTTCCAGGAAAGCTTTCTACCTACGAGTGCTCGTGGTTATTGAGGCTGGGGAGGGAGATTGTGATCTGCTTTTTGCGTGAGTGCTGGGTTTGTCTTCGTGAAGTCTCTAGAATGCTGCTAAAGGGAGCAGCATTCTCAACGGGGCTTCTCTCAATGGGGAGAAACTGTCTTACATGTACTGCACATGAAGGCTGGGTACTGAAGCTGGACAAATGCCAAAAAGACTGAATTCCCAGAACTGCAAAGACAGTTCTAGACTACATCATCTTGATAAAGCGTGGGTTTTTCTCTGAAGGAGGAGGTGGGGTGAAGATGAGAAGCATGTACCAGGGAGCTTCTTGATCAAAACCCGTCATCTTTGTATCACTGACAGCTGCTCCCCTGAAGCCTGTGCATTTCAGAGCACCAATACAAGAGCCTCAAAGAAGGAAGGGTTCTAGGCAGAGCTAGAAACCTGACATAGCTCCACTGGGGATAGTGTTATCGGCTGCCCTTCCCTGCATCAAACCTGGCTTCTGTCTGGTTGTTAAGAGTTACCTCAATGCCTGCCCTGAATCAGACAGGCAAGATGAGTTATACTTTTCCTCATCTCCAGCCAGCTGGAGCTGCACTCAGAGAAATCATTAACCACAGTGTGTTTGATTTCTCTGTCAGAAGACTACCTACACAGCAGCTGTGGTAGGTGTAACAGCAGTTGTGAGGAGGAGGAAATGTAAAAGCAGGGATCACTCTGATCACGATCATTATTGCTAATGAGCTGCAGAAGTTGCTGACGGCCTCAGCAGTGGCCCTTAACACAACACATCGAAAGACGAAAGGCTGAAAAACATCGTTTTTAGCCACGGAAATGGTCAGGAGAGACCTACTTGCCTATTCTTTGCTTGCTGCTCCGGTCTGCAACAGGGAAGTATTCCTCTTACTAGTAGATTGAGAGAGATATCAATAATCAATTACACGTTGCAATTTTCTGCTGTTTTTCTTTTTATGTCAGAAAAAGACATTTATTTCTATAAATGTATTTTTAAAGTCTTTAGACAATACTGTTAATGACAAAAAGCAAATATATTGATAAACATATGACCATACAGGTGTTGCCATGTTTATCAATATATTTAGATCCCATTGTGTGGTATATCTATCTGTGTGTGCACACAGAAATGCTTCATTATTCACTATCACACTGACAGCTAATTCAGCTAATAAGAAATGCACCAACTTCTGCACTGGTGCCTTTGCCAAGGGCGGATCTCTTCAGCATAGATCACTTAAATGTCTCTGTGTATTTTCACGGTAAATATTACGACTACACTTGAGTACCAAAGGTAAGAATCCTCTGTTTCTGCCACCTTTCATTAAACCACCATATTAGCAACTGCCCTGGAAAAAAAATGGATGAGCCATGTCCCTCAAGTGTTTTAAGACAGTCCTCTCTTTACATATGTTGTGGTTTAGGAATGGTATTTTCCAGTTTAGTAGTCTTGCTAAAACCAGCTGCCTTCCTCTACAGCTGGAAGCACAAGAGGCATGGCTTGAGATATGAACAATTTAGTGGAAACAGCAATGAGATAAGAAAACAATAACAAAAGGTATAGGCCAGGAAACAATTTACACAGAAAGCCTGGGACAATACTGACTGGCTCTTCCCCACCGTTTTCTGCCCACTGGAAGGAACACCCTTCTCCTTGGAACCGAGAGTCTCTTATCCCTGCTCCTGGCAATGACCTGAGGTGGTACAGAATAATCTGCTAGCTACACCCACACAGCTCCAGGCTCATCCCCTCACAGCTACTGCAAAATATTAACTCTGTCCTGGCCAGAACCAGGAAAACATACCACAGCTGTCAATGTATTTCCTTAGTGCTGTCAGAAGGCTGTGACATTAGTTACTAATTTTATTTAGATTGGAAGCATGAACATTTTATTCAGGGCAAATATTTGCATTCAGAGGCAATGCTGTTCAGGTAAGAACACGCTAGAGTAAGGCTCTGGAGACACAACTTTTCTGTCTCTCCTAACGACACCTCCTTACTAATTCTCACTGTGGTAAGAAAGAACTGTTTGTCCTCAGCTAAAACAGAGATTGTGTAGTGCTTTTAACAAAGCTCTACTTGCATCAACTGGTACTTTTAACTTTAAGAACGCTTCTTGCATAAACTATTATTTTCAGCAGCTGTGAAATGCTGTGTGATGTATATCTGGTTTGAGAAACCGTAAGAACTAACACTTCTGAATGTGCTTGATTCAATGGCAATTCCCTAAACAGTGGGGGCAAAGAGTAATTGAAGGAAGAAATTAAAGTGGGCAAGTAAGAGCCAAATCACCATACCCATATGCAAGATGAAGGTGTTGGAGCATTCAGAAATATGGCTTTGTTGATGGTTATTCCTGAAATCATTGTTGAGTAGGGAAGGTTTTGGCTAAACTTCCCCTTGGAGGCTTAAAGAATCCTGCCTCAAGGAGTGACTTTCTCTCAGTGTCCTGCCCTTGTGACAATCTGTCTTTTGCCAGGGTGGGGCCACGTGGTGTCTGGGCAGACTGACTGTGCAGGGCTCACTGGCCTCTTGCACACCAAAGCTGCACTTCAATCTTTGAGTGATTAGGGCAGAATAAAAGCCAGGTGTTTACAGCATGAAGAGAAACTGTGAGCCCTCTCCTGCAATACCACTGTCCTCTGCCTGTTTCAGGGGATGCAGCACTGTATTCTTTGAATCAAAGGCAGCATTAATAGATTTCATGAATGACTAGGGACAGAAGAGTGTTCTGTTTGGGGAAATTAGAGACAGACAGAGACCTGACAGTTCCTGGATGAAGTGCTGCCATTTTATGAGGAAAGAAAGAAGAAAAACTCAGTGTCTTAAAGCCAACTGTTGTGGATGTTTGTTTTTTTTTCCTTGAAAGTGCCCAGTGTTATGCTCTGAGCTGATGCTAGACCAAATTCACACAAACTGGTCACTATTACTCAAACATTTTATTTACTGCATCAATCTCTTTGACAATCAATGTCCTAAGGACAAGATGAAAGAATCTTGGTATCCTACATCCCATTAATTTTTTAAATAAAACTGGTAGACACGTCAAAGGCTGCATAAAAGCTAATGGAAGTTCCACATCAGCAACTGCCAATGATTTTTAGTACACTGACTTTTGCCATCTGTTTTTGTAAAGAGCTTTGAGCTCCTTGAACACATAAGGTGCTTCACGTCTCTGTATTTCTTTCTGAGTGACAGTGCAGCTGTACAGTTAAGTAAGACAAGTTGGTCTCCAGTGAATATAGAATTTAAGGCACAATCTTATCTTCAGGTGAAATGGATTATAAAACTAGAACATAAGGTAGATGACAGGTAACTGGCAGGGACAACACACGGTTAGTATGGCTGAAAAGATGAAAACCTCTGTCAAAGAAATTGTCAAATAGAAGAATTTGATGGGTCACTTTCCTCTCTTACAATCTGAGAAGCATGTGGGCATGAAACCCCCTATGGGTGCAAGACTTGGCAAGAGATCAATAAGTAAGTGTATGAGAGGCTGACTTTTATCCAGCAACATTTACATTATCATCATCATCATTGTTTTCTAATGAAACACTCTCCTAGGAAATTAGAAATTTGATTGTGCATATTCCAGTCTAATGCCAGGAAATTTCAGAGCAGGTCCACCTAGGGAATTACCCGGGCTTTAGCTCACGCCGCTGCTGCCCTCCTGAAGAGGTCTTTAAATGCCATCATGGCTGAACTTAGCAGCACAAACAGAAAGTGCAACTAAAACTATTCTTTGCCTGTTTTGCTTACATGATTGTGGCTTTACAAAAATGTTTTCATATTTAAAAGAAACTCTCGTCTGTCTTCAAGCAAGACACCCACACAAACAACAGAAGATAGAAATTATGCAGAGAAAACAGTGAAACTCATAAGACATTCTAGCAAAGGCACGTAACAAGTGTGCTCGGGAGTCAGAGGAAGATTACAGTTGAGCTGTTTTCATGCAGGTATTTGTGAAGAACAGCAGGTGTGATTTTAAATTGCTGCATCCTTCCAATTATCCTTTTGACAGTTTTTCTGGAAAGCATGATTTCAGTGCTCTGAAGTGATAGTACTGTGGTTAAAGTTATTATAAAATTTGGTGTGAACCTGGCTGAAGGGAGAAGTTCCTACTAGTACTGACCTACTGGCTTTGCGGGTTGGCCATTCTTGTAAGACTTCATTTTTTATACTATAATTGCTGTTGATAACTATGATTCTATGATTTATGCCCTCATGCAGCTTTAAATTGTTTTCAGAACTGTATGCACTCAATTACATATTTATTTTTTAACTGTCATGAAAGGTAATTCCTCCTGTTTCTGCTTCCGTAAGAGATTCTAGTCTTAATCGTGCATTAAAATGACAACTCCTCTCAGCACAGAAGAGCTCACAGAATCAGATTGCCGAGCACATTCCAGGGTACTTGGCACAATTACTGGGTCTTGCACTAAATGCGTGCCAGGATGTGTTTCTCTCCAAAAGAGACACGCAGGGTTTCCAAGGGAAGCACTCCTGCGTGCTGGCAGAGCTGGGCTGTAAGGGGCACTGTGCAGGCTGTTTAAACCCACTGCTCCATTAGCCGGCATCAATTTTTGATGCGGTGTATCCTGCCTACACTTGTCATTTTCTAGCTCACTTCAGCAGCTGCTGCCTCCAGTAAGATTTCACAGCCAAGGAACACTTCTGAACCCAGTTCCTATCATGTAAAAGAAAATGTAGACAGATGTTGTAATTGGGCCTGCAGCTACGGGAGCTACCAGAATGGGTGACAAGCTATATTTGCTTTTTCACTCAGTGTGCAAGTTAGAAGTACAGAAATCCTGTACTTCCACTCCACCTCCCTCTTCCCCTCCCTCAGCATCTTATAGTTCCTTAAAAAGTAAGAAAAGCTTGATTGGAATCTGTGAGCTCTGGAAGCTGCAATCCAAATTCAAAAGTGTCATTGATTATTAGAGAGAAGCATTTCACTTGGGAATGTGGAAAAAGCTGCTTTTATGACATTATTTCCGAATTTGTGCTGTTGTATAGCAGTATGGAATGGGAGATGCAGTTGGGCACAGAACAGCACTTCAGCCAGGTGGATGTGGTGAACGTTTCTGGCTCTGCCCACCCTCCCATTGCCAGCTTCCCTGTCAGTGGGTAAGGCCTGCTGTGCCTTGCTCAAGTTCCTGCATCACACTCTCGTGGAGCAGGTACCTGAGCCACTACTCAGCTGCCAGGCATCAGTCTCAGGTCTTTTGGTCCAATCTGATGTGCATCATCTATTTCATCTGCCTCTTAGTTACAATGTTGTTTTCTTTTGTAATAAAGAGGAGAATTCATTACTGTGAAAGTCAAAATTATGACATATGAGATAAATTAAGGAAGACCTAATTAACCTATTCTTTTTCTTCTGATACTATTTTCTTTAGTTTCAGGTATCACCGTATGAAATACCAGCACTACTGGATGAAAGGAGACACATCATGCGCCACAGAAGAAAGCATCTCCATCTCCACTTTGGGGAGCTATGTTGCCCATCTGTGTATGGGAATGCCAATTATGCATTTTAGTTGAGAAGCTCCATTTTGTCCATCATAACTACTGGGTATAAGAACATATGAACGATGGACAAACATGTTTTGCTGCAGAAACAACTGTGATAGGAGAGTATAGATTTCACATCTATTTTCTGTTCATTCAGGATTCGTACCCAGTTATATGGTTGCGAGACAATCCTTGTGATAATTACTTTTCTATCAGGGCAGAAATTTATTTCATATATTCCATAGTACAAGAAGTCTGTATAAAGCTAGGAATTATCCTCTACTTTTATGAAATGAGCACAATTTTCAACTTACTTAATGCTCTAGATGCCTAAGATGCCTTAAAGATACATCAGATACTTAATTTTCTGGCTGTTAAGAGTGGCGGCCAAAGTATTACAGAAGGAAAGAATTCTGCAGCAAGCATGTTCTTTTCTGCAGTAAACCAGGAAGACCATCATAATTTGAGCAATATCTTAGTGGATACAGAAAAAAATGTGGAAAAATACCAATTTGGCTTAAAATCACAAAATCGTTATTACTGTTTTTAATAACTCATTAAGACATCAAATGGGTTTGTACTTTTTGAGAAATTGCATTTCCATCTTTTGTACTAGCTTGGGTCATTAGCATTCAGACTCACTATCTCTTGGAACTTTTCCTTACTTTCCATTTACTACTGCTCCTCCGAGTGCAATGGAGCTGTTTGGGCTGAGCGGGGTCCCAAACTCCTTCGGTGCTAGCACATGATTTGTGGGCGCAGCTTAGCCATCAATTACCAGGCAGAGACAGAAATTGCCAGGACTTCAAGCTCCCTCGTGCTAAATCCATCAGGACGAACAGATTGTAAACTGCCCATTGCAAACATGATAGGCAGCAATTTAGCATCCAGTTAATACTTCATTACCTCCATCCCTTACACTTACACAGCCTTTCCCTCCTGAAGCTTTCTGAAATTGCATTTTCCAGTCTACACCGAGCAGTTCAGATTTAATAGGAACAGTTCTGAACATTAGCTTCTGAACGATTTGAGGGCATATGGAATTTTTTATACTTAGTTGGATAAGTCTGAAGCATTTGTTTCTATTGTATGTTAACATCTTATTAAAAAAAAAAGAGAGAAAAATACTTTCTTGATTTGGAGGCTTTTTATTGTTTGTCTGTGGTAATAACTTAATGCTTTTCAGAAGTGGAGTTTTAAATACAGCCTATAAAGTAAACCTCTCACAATTTCTTTCTGGGTTGTTTTTTCTTCTTATTATAGAGAGCAACTTACAGATGAAGAGACGTATTTGTCTCAAATCGCTACAGAGTTGCTAAGGCCATTTTGGTCAGTGTTTAAATGCTTCAAGTGATTCAAGCTATCTATCACTTTTCCCCTTCAGTAATTCAGAGATCTTGATAGGAACAGCCCTACTTCTTGTGACCCCAACTTAATTTTCTTTCTCCTATAATTTAATTCTATTATTATTCTTGCTGCCTATAACTTGCCTCTTTTCTTCTCCTTAGATAACTCAACTGTGACTTGCTATTTTATTACTCACAGTTATCCCACAGCTCTCCAGGTGTTTGGTTTTACTACCCTGGAAGGTTCCATCTTCCAAGTTACCTTTAAAAACACCATAAACAAGAGAACCCAAAAGGCTCTTAGAAGCTTTTAATGTCTGCTGAGTAAAGCTTGCCTTGTCTTCTAAGTATGATCCAAACTACAGGAAATAGTGGAAGGATGGGGGGACATCGGTAAGGATGGTAAGAAATAATGTGATCCTCAAGTAATTCAGGTTGAAAAGGATCTCAGGCAGTCTCTGGTCCAACCTCCTTACACTGGAGGAGGAAGGGACTGAAAACAACTGGTTTAGTGTCTTGCCATTTTCTCCTGAGGTTTCGTTTCTCTCCTACCACATCCTCGTAACTCCTCGTCTTCATCTCTGGCTTTGTCAGAACTGAACATGTGAGGAGAGAAAGGGTGTCCTGGTGCAGCCTCTCAAGCACAAGATGATGGGCAGGAGAGAAAAGCCTCAGAAACCAGCAAGGTGAAGGAGACATGAAGGTGAAGGAGGGGCAGGATGTGAACGAAACTGGTGGTGAAGGTGGAACTGAAGGCGCAGAGAACGTGCAAAATGGACATTGGGCTGAACTGGCAAAGGGAACCGGAGGGAAGGCGGAGACCACCTTCAATACCAGCATCAGATGAGCTGCTGATACAGTCTCTGAGAACACAAAGGGCAGGAAGAGCAGGGCTGCATTTTCCCAAATCTACTGAATGGGTTGAGAGGCTTCTGAAGGTGTTTAAAAATTATTTGAATTACCTGGTGTTCTGGGTACATCCTCAGAAGGCTGTAAAGGGAGGCTGTGAAGAGGAGATCAAAGTGGGAGACTACGAAGGAGTTCCTAGCAAATGTGTGCTCAGGGACTTTTGCCGTACAGGTAGTAGAGGGAGAATGGGTACTGCAGATCCAGAGTGACCAAATTAACTGTCTTCTTTCCTTTGAGCTCTTCCTCTTTTAATGTTCTCATCTCTGACTTCCTTTAAGTTTATGCAGATTTTCATTTTACTTCAGAAGTGCATTATTCCTGTTCTGCTGAGCTAATCAGATGTCATCTCTTGTTTATTCTGAGAAATGCTGAAAAATTTTTTTACAGAGGCTTTTCTCTAATCCAACCTTGAAAATTGTTCATATTTTCAGAGAGCACATTCTTTTGTTTTTTCTTTTGAAAATAATTTCCGTCTCCCATCATTTTAATGCAGCTGAATTTTTGACATTTTATTTTCAAACTTTAATTCTAAAACTGCACGCCATCATCAATATGAATGCTGAAGTAGGAGACAGCACGGAAAATGTACAAGCTGCACAATAAAAGCAGCTTCAGCAACAAAGGTTGACCTGAGACAGAATAAAGTGTTTAAAGTCCAGAGGGCTTTCCAGTCCGACGGTAAGAACTTCAAAGTAGGTCAGACTGGCTGATGGTGTCACATTAAGCCTTGCTCTGAGATAGTTTTAAAAAGAACTCAGGAAAGTCCTTTTCCACGCTCTGCATTCTTCTGAGACTAACAGAAAGGACGGGGCTGTCATCTGAAATAGAACTGGAATGTCTCAAAGATAATCCTATGAGCTGGGTGAGTGATAAAAACACTTCTGTGAATCAGAAAAAAAGGGGAAAATCTGTATTTGTCATTCAAAATACTGCAGCGTTTCAGACTCCTTGAAATTGTTATGAATCCTGACTGGTGAGTGACACTGGCCATTACTGGTGTCACCCATCATTAAAAAGCATCCCAAGCGGTAATGACTGATTTTGTATGATATGACCGAGGCACATTTTGGAGGAAGATATTAATGGCTTCAGTGGGTGATTTAAGCAGCATGATCAAAAGTGGAAGAGACAATTCTTTTGTTCAGCTGTCTCCAGCAATGGAAGCTGGAGTGTAGGAGGAACTCATGGGGAAGAGATGTTTACACATGAATAGACTATACCATAAAAAGCAGTAAACAACTTACAGCTTGCTTTGGTTTGTTTACCTAAAAAAACTCCAAACCCAAACCCAAGGAAAAAAAAAAAAGTCAATATCCTTAAAATACAGTAAATTACTTCTTTAATTTACTGTCTAATTCCAGCTCGTCCTTCAGGGATGACATGTAACTGTGGATCATCTGCAAGGCTGTAGGTATGCAGACACTGTTTTAAGCTTCCTCTTGATAAATTTCTAACTTAGTCAGTGCACAAGCTTGCCTCCTTTGTCTCTGCATAACAGGGTGGGTGTGCTCAAAAGTGAATGGAATGCCATGGAAAACACTTCTGCTCAAGAGAACAGGTAATTTCCACAAGTATTTAAAACCTAGTAGTTTGCCAAGTGCCAAGGCATGCTCGGTGTACTGACCTGGAAAGGGTGGTGATGAAAGCAAGCTCTCCATTAAAAGTTTAAGGCAGCATCTCTTTTTGTCAGACTCTCAGTAAAATCACACTCATCATTCCAAAGGTAAATCACAAAATCAGAAAGTAAATTACTTCATTGAGAATATACTCCCATCACATTATTCTTCAAACCACTCCCTTTTAGTGTACTGTCTCAGTTCAGTATCTCACATAATTTATTTGACTGGTGGAAAAATACAAATCAGTGTAAACAAAATATTCTGGCTACATCCATATAGTACTTCTCCACTGAAATATTATTTACCTAAAATTGATTTAAAGATAAAACCTTCAGTTTTCCTAGCACAAGATAATCCTAAGATCAGATGGGAGTATCCCTATGCTCATATCCTGCCCTGTTTCCCTTCCTACATTGTATGGATGTAAATACTTCAGGTTTCCATGTTACTTTTTATAGCTTCTTTTACTTCAGGGTAAGGCACTTTATTCATAAATGCATAATTTAAGCAAGACAGTGAAACCTCTAGCAAGGAGTATCTCAGACAAGCAATCTTTGTCTTAAGAATGCCCCTCAATGATTTCAAACGTTATTCCCTGAGGCTTCTGAGATTATGTTCAGCCTGTGCAAATGAATTTGAAGACTGCACATCTTCTACTTACCCAGAAAGATTTCTCACGTCTGTTAAATTACAGGGTGCCAGAAAATAGATTTTGCGTAATAAACCTTATTTCAGGGATAGGGAAAAGTTCATCTCTAAATAACAAAAAATGGAAAAGTCACAGCGAGTGTGACAGCAGAACAGGGACCACAATAGTGTAAAACACAAACAGACCTTTCTATCTTCTTATTTGGACTCACAGAAGTTACCATGTGCAAAGCAGATACATGGTTTCTCTTTTCTATCAAACACAGAAACTTCCTCACGCTCTATTTCATTATTTTTATGATGTATGAACTATGCTTAAATGTATTAAAATGTTAACTGTAAAAATTAGCTTTTAAATACAATTCATGAGTATATCAAGAGAAAAAAATACAAAATAACTGAAAGAAACATTAATAACAAAAATCCAAGAGAACAGGCTATGTAAAATATTGAAAGGTGCTTCCTGTCTAAGAAGTAAACTAGCCTAAACAAATTCTTAGGTCCACAGATCACGATTTTAAACTAAAGATATGGACAAATTAGCATGGTTGCTAGTGTTGGTATGAAATGCCATTCCTATTGCTTGTTTATGCCCTAACTATTGCCTCAGAAAAAAGCATTTCATCATTTTTTGTTAATTGATTGCTGTGACAGATGATCTCCACATCCAGAGCAATTCTCTCATAACTTCTTACTACAACTTCTGTTTCTGAATCGCAGGTACCAGTAAACCTCAAAGTGCTAACCCGGTAACACATCTGAGAGAAGGTTGTTTACCAAAAGGGAATTTTTCTATCCCTTGCATATTAAAAAGATTACTTTTGTCTGCTGTGTTGTTCAACCATTGCAATGAAGAAATGGACCTAAATTAATATAAACTTATGGGTCAGCAAATACAGAGCTATACCCGTAATCTGAACTGGCCCAGAAAATTCCTTTTCAGTATAATTCTTTATGCATATCCTCCATAATTTTCATTTAGTGAAGTTAATACCTATTGCTGTGCAACTCCTTCAGTACAAAGTGTTATGCTAGTGGTACATATTAATATGATGTTATGATTTGCTACGGGAAATAATATTCAACAAGCTCAACACTATGATCGTTTGTTCATATTGGCGAAAATTAAATACTGAAACCAGCTTCTTACACTTTTTTACCTGACAGTTATAATACAAACAGCCTTATTGGTAATTTGAAGTGAAATGTTTTAAGAAACTTTACATTCCAATTTGTTTCATACATTGTTTACAAAGGAAAGGCTCAACATTTAGAATCCATATTTAAGTCAATGCTAATATCAATAAACTTCCATTTAAATTAATGCAAAGCATGAACTGTACTGGAAAAGAAATGACTCACTTTACTAAACTACTTCTAAAGTCTGAAAGTCTGGAAGAGTTTTGAAATGTTGTTCAGTACTGTGTGTGCAAAACTGCATTTAGTGTCTTCAAAGAACTCGAGTGGCCAGACATCTCTTGTACCAGCTCTTCTCTTGGCACGGCTGAAGACATCGGGTCTGTGGTTGCTGTCAAGGTGACACCTCCTGGGAAACTGTCACTCACGGGCTTTCAAACAACTGGTCTGGATGTGGGAAATTTGCAGAACTGGAAGCAGTAGCTGGAAAGCATCCTGAATGTAAGTAGTACTGTTGCAGCCCTAATGGGGAGAGAAAACGTGGTTCATCAGTACAGCTGCCATGTACTTCAGGAATTACACTGTACTTTTTTCTATATTAGCATATGTCTTCACACAAGATTTTAGAATCTGTAGATAAGAAAAATGATAAATTACACCAGTTTACAGCTAACAAGCATAGCCTGGATCAGTATACAAAGATCTGACTTCCCCTAAGTTTGAACTCTTGGACAGTTTTGTTGGTAATATGAGTAGAATAAAATGCCACAGTGCTCAGAAGCAGATTTGACTTTTTAAAAACAAACCAGCTAGTCTTTCCATCAACTGAACTAATTTTGACTTTGCTGTAGGTGGAAGAAGTGTCACTGAAATTAACAGTTTGAATTAGAATGGTTTTAACACGGAGTACTATTTTTGGAATTTTTAATACTGAACAGTATAGCGGCTTGTAATTCTCCATGATCTTAGGCTGTATTAATACATATTTGTATACAACTATGGGATTTATGAAGTACAAAACATTGTATTCCACAATTCTAAATATTCCTAGATTTTGCAGCTCCTGGAGCACAGGAAGATAAGTCAGCAGCAACAGCAAAATTACCCTATAACAAAAGGAACTGCATGGTAGTCTTCACTACAGCTCTATTCAACTTTCCATAATTTTCCTTAAGAGTATTGTTAATTCAGTGCAAAATTGCTTATTGTAAAGCAATCTTCTCCTTATTGTTAACGGAACACAGCTATTAAATACAGACTGACAATTTATGGTCACTACTATATGTTTATCTATGTTTTAAGAGAAGTGTGCTCTAACTAAGACAGTTAAAAATTTGAGCTGCAGATACTATGAGTTTTAGGACTTTATGAGGATATTACTTCATCTCAACCTCTTCTCGGTAAAACTGAGGTGTGTTTTACTCACTGTGCTTTTCTGAAGAAAAACAGATCATGGCGTCAAATAAAAGAAATTACTCACGAACACCTTGGTGGTCTGACACATGGTTACCCATGTGCTGACCAAGGCTGTTGCTAGACTGTGAATCTTTGTAGAAATCTAAATGCCTGCAGATGGGAAACACCGTAGCATATACCTACAATGCAAATTTTAAAGGAAACAGTCTGAAACTGCAACTTGTTGCTGTGCTCTGACCAATACAGCAGCAGTTTCAGAGCTGACCAGCCTCACTTCAGCCATGCAGCTCTTAAGAACCCTCAGTAAATGCAACCTCACTATTGCAGTGTTTGTGGGAGAGGCTGAACACAAAATTGGGACATTTATAAGCTGGCACTGAACAGCCAGAATGATACTGTCCTTACTTTTTAAATAACTTTTCCTTTAGAAATAAACGTGCCTGTCTCATTTCAAATAATTTTATTAGAACATTTTTTAATGTGAAGAGGTGAAGCTTACCTCTAATAGCACACTGTTGATGATGGGGTTAAGAACCTCTGCCTTCATATTGCTCTGTAAACCAGAAAACAGAATGAAATGCCACATCAAGAAATACATTTAACAGAAATATACTGCTATCTGAGATGAGTATGATGGTTTTATGAATTCTATAAGGGTCTTCTTTCACCTTGATTCTTTTTCAGACTGTTGATCTCAGTACTCCTGGTAACTGTGTTTACATTTCAAACACATCTCAGTACACCCTATGTATTTCTATCACAGAGTTGAACTAAGAGAGGTCCAGGGTTTTACTTCTTCATTAATTCATGTACCACAGAGTTTCAAACTGCCTACCTTCCTACAGGTGTGAGGTTTATGTAATGACATTGTTTGTCCATCTGTCTATCAGTGACCTTTTCACATCCCACAACATTTTTAACCCCTTGCTCATTTTCTAGGACACAAAAAGGAAAAACACGTGTCAGAAGAAAAATGAAATTCTTAGAAGTTACACAAATATCTGTGGTTAGGACTAAATGAAAGTCCAGAGTAGCTCCCCTGCAGAAGGAAAACCAGGTGAAACTCAGATCCCCAAAGTGGAGGCAGCACATGTTGCTCTGGACAGCGCAGGCCGGCCGGTGAAACAGCTCAGCATGCACGACATTTTTATCAACCACCAGATAGGAAGAAAGATGCATACAATGACTAGTGACACTACTAGAGGCTAGAAAATTAAGATTCATTAGCTCCTCTGCTTTTTAAAATGGCAAAAAGTTCTTCCCTTTTTTATTCTCACTGTTCTTTGCATTGTGGTTCTTCAGAACAACAGTAACCTCCAGCAAGGGTTGTTTTCTTTCAACACTGAACACAATACTGATTAATTTAACTGAAGGATTTCCACTTACAGCCTTGTACATCTCATACTACAGATTTATAGAAACATGAAACTTCTTAATTTTAGATTGGAGAAAGACGTCAGAACCAAGAAGAGATGGTTAGAGAAAAGAAGTACATTTTTACTCTCAGTTACTAGAAAATCCACCACAGAATGCATTGTTTAGTGGGCCAGTTTAATATTCTGTGTGTGCAATTTATTTTTATATATTTGTGCATGTATTTATTGCAAGTGTCCCACAGATATATGCTAAAATACAATCCCAAAATGCAAAACAAGCATTTTTTCCTGGAGTAATTGGAAATTATGTAAATTATTCAGAATAAAAGCAAAGAAATAAATCATGTTCTGTACAAATAACTATGAAAAAACATGCTCAGAGATGTGCTGGAAGAGCTAACGGGAGAACTGGAAAAATTTCCTATGAAGTACATTCATGTTTTCATGCAGCAATCGGGAGAACCAGAATTTGTTCTTCTCTGATGTTTACGGAACAATTTCAGTAACAGCACAGTTTTTACCTCCGAATCCTGCTATAATACTGAGATGTCAGTCATCCTTGAAGCATCTTGAAAGGCAGGATTCTATTTCTAGCAAAGATGTTCACAGATAAATGGATGTTCTTTAACAGAATATCTTGTGATAGAAGACAGTGTTCTTTTTTAAGATGGACCAAACAGATTTTCTAATCTCTCAAACCTTTTGAAAACACTGCGGTGCTAAGGCAGGGGATCTAGAAAAGGCTGAGAAGACAACTCCTGAAACCATCTTAAGGTACTGCAAGTACAATCTGTTAATGACTTTTACACAAATGTGTTCAAAAGGGAGAGGCTGAGTTGGAGAAGAAATCATCAACAAGCTGTGTAACTTCGAATGTGGGGCCCTTCAATGTGAGAAGATAAGAAGTGTTGAGTGGTGATCAGGAAAAACAGGAAATGGTTGCTAGAAAGAGAGAAGGCAGGGGACACAGTGTCACCTATCAAGGCTTATGATCTTTTCTGCTGTAAAAATGCTCTGTGTTCTTGATCTGAGGGAAGAAGTGGCCTCTTTGCTGATGTAAAGCCACTGGACTCACATAAGAATTTCTGTTTCAAGAGGTGAACTATGTTAAAAAAAGCCCAAATGTTACAGAAAATGCTGTCATCTTACCCCAGCTGCTGTTACAGAATCAGAAAACTTCTTTGATAAAGATGAAACTTCATTGCACATGGCACTTGTTAAACTGGTTTAAAAAAACAAGAGAGACAAATATAAAAATACATCCTTGACCTATCCATAGATAAAAACCCTATGACAAACTTTATCTTGGAAGCCGAGATGTTCTTAAAGCAATTTTGCTTCTAAATATTTTAAAAATATTTAGGCATAGACTGTTCATGATAAAGTTTTTATATTCCTTCACTGAAAAATCCACTGCTGACTACACCAACAAAATGATGCCTTGTTGTTGCACACACCAACCAGTCTTTCTTGATAGTGCAATGTTCCACTTGTTTAAATTCTAAACTTCCGGTTTAACTGTTGTTTTTCTGATGATTGCAGCAACACAACTCCTGGGAATACTGCTGGAAATAAATCAAACTTGAATGAGAACAGTGAGAATTTTCCTATGTTACCAATAAAACATCTACTCTGTGCTAAAAAAGGGAAGCACACTTGTGGTTAAAATACGAGAGAACGAGATCTAGTTCTGTTCTGAGATCTTTCATTGTTTTCCTAGAACTCACAAGTGCATCCCACAGGACCTCTTCCTTCAATGTGTACCATACCTTAGCTCTGCTTCTGAAAAAAGCTTAGTAAGTGCTTTGTTTTAGTCTGAAGTGTTCCTATGGACTTTGCTATTCTTAGTAGCATTCCTAAGGATAAGCACTTGGTCAAATATTTTACTTATTTAGGAGTCAACTGTTTAAAATACCTTCACATCAAAACTTACTGAAATCGGTAGACTTGATAACTACAGAGAGCTTGAGATTTGAATTTGGAGTCCCACTAGACAGACTGGCTTCTTGGATTTCTGGATGTTTCACTATGGTAAACTACAAAGTTGCTGACAAATGTGGTCTATTGTTTAGAACTACAGATTGATTTTTGTATATTTTTGGCAGACAAACACTAGATAATGAAACTCTACCAGCAGATAGTAAGACTGCTTTATACACTCTAAAAGCAAACTCCATCCATGCAGGCGCAGTATCTTCTGCAGAGGGAACAGGAAATGCTACCCAAGGTGAGGTGCACATTTGCTTGCTGGAGCAGAAACAACTTTTAGCTTGTGCATAGGTCATGTTTTCGTAAACATATATATGTCAGCCATGTCAAAAAATGACAGGTAGCCTATAGAACCTGACTGCATGAGAAAATACAGCACCAGGACCCCTAAAGCCAAAGCTGTTTGTTGATCCATGAACTTACTGTGCCTTCAAGCTGAACGGAACTTCATGAGTTCCATGCAAATGTCAAATGTTCATACATGAAGTACATAATACTCACTTTGTCAGTACTTTTGCTTGATCTTGAGCGGTTTTTTCTACTTCCTGCCCATGTAGAATTAATTCTGCTACTTTATGAAGCTGTTCAATACAACGAGCAGTTACCTCAGCCAGACTTTCAATGGACAGCATGTAGATTTCCTTAAATTAAAAATGGGAACAATATAATCAATAATAACAACACTGATAAATGTATTTACAGATATATAATATACATATTTAAAAATTTCAAACATGGGAAACCTTCCCACCCCAACTGGAAAAACCAACACATACATAGTGAAGTAGTATCAGCCATAATGTCATCCTCACAAGCAATACTGGGAAATGAAATATCCACAGACTATAAAATAAAGACTTTCCATTTCTTCTGAAAAATTAGTAAGATCAAGTCTACCATTTACTTGGCTGGGAGCTAGGCCAGGCTCTTGGATTTTCTAACACACCACTTTTAAACCTAGTCCTAACAAATAGAAAGATACCTAAACTCTAGAGTAAGTCATAACCATAATTATTTTCATATGGAGACAAAAGTACTGAGTCATCCCTTAGCTGAATCTCCAGAACAGAAATGGATAATGTGCCCAATAAAAAAGTGGCTTTTATCAACAATGACAGAAATCTCTACGTAGCACTACGGGGTTACAGCTTTCACAAGCTGATGCCAGTTGGAAATCTGCAACCATATAAAAATCTGTAACATATACAGTGTATATATTCTGTCTGCTTCTTTAGACTTTTTTGTAAGGAAACATGAAAAATAATTTCTTATTAGAAATAATAATCTCGACAAAGACAGCGACCACATTTAATATCGCCATTAACTTGACAGAAAACATTCAATCGCAATTAACGTTACCAGGACTGTCTAAATGAACACAATACTTCTAGCCTTAAGAGCTATCTCTCATAAAGAGAATGAACAGTTGTTAGTTGCCTAAATAATATTTCTGTTTTGTCTGTTTATGATTTAAACTGTTTACATAGTTTGAACATTTTTCCCATGTCCTGTCACTGAGAGAAGGAGATACCAAGAAACGCTGAGACACAACTTTCAGTGCGCATGTAATGTTTGACACTACACCACAGAACCCCTCAGCTCACCGTATGTTGAGTATAAACATGCACACACACCAAACCCACAGATATAAAACAATAAAAACAATGTGACCTGCTACTTTGATGTTTACTTATGGAAACAGAATAACAGCAAGAATATTTATGTAATTTAGTCTCCAATTGGATCTACAGTGAACAGTTGTGTATTATTATTTCTTACTATTTCCATGAATTCAAAAAATAAGGAAGACATATGAAGGCGACACATGAAGAAACAACCTTATCAAACAAAGTACGTCCATTCACTTAATGAAACTTATCCTTCAACAGTTATTTTACCTCCACAGTTTTGCTTTTGTCTACTTCTGTTTTATCACTGTCAACTTTATTGTCTTTTTGAGTCTTTTCTTCATCAGGTTCTTCGGGTTTTTCATTTACCTCCTCTTCTATGTCTACTGGGGTGGACAAACTGGCTTCTTCCAGCCATTCATGAGCCTTTTTCCTAGCCTGCCAAACAAAGAACCCAACCCCAAAGTTCAGTTTGAAAAGAGAATATCAGATGACATCCCTGAACATCAATGAACAATACATTTAATTACTTCCTTTTTATACTCAGAAACTTGAATGTATCAAGCCTCTGAGTGGCATTTAGTTATGTGTATATTTAAGAAACTGTAAGGAGAAGCATTTCAGACTGCATAAAGATGGATCATCCGGGGATGATTCCTCTAAAGGTACAATATTCCTAAACAACACATACAGCTGGCATTAATTCCAAAGTTAATATTTCAGCTTTATTTTATCATTCAAATGAATTTACACAGAAAATTTTTCTTACACAGTTTCCCAAATAAGAAAATAAGAAGTGTGTATAAAGAAGAAAAAAAATACTGGAGAGGTAAGAGAAAAGTACTAAATTCTTAAAGGAAAAATAAATATAAAATCACTGTATCTTGGGCTGCCTTCCCTGGCATGAAAATAGATCAAAGCTGAAGTCTTGAAGCTTTATACAACTTCAGACTACTGTTATGCTTAGTAGGAAATTTATGACATCTCTTTTTTAACATCAAGTCAAATTAAAATACATTAAGACCTAAGCCTAAGCTAGTCATCCATAGTCTATCTATGTAGCTAGAGAGATAAACATTCATTTGAGCCTAAGATCAGCAGGTTAACCAGCTTTAAAGGGACCTGATAGCACAAATGTGACTAGTTATGTGACTAGCTCATAGATATCTAACTTTCAGAGCAAGGAAAATTATTCTGAACCTGACTTGCTCCCAATATG
>VZTA01009486.1:0-33704 GCA_013398855.1 Mohoua ochrocephala
GTTTTCTCAACCCTAACCCTAAAGCGTAACCCTAACCCTATGCGTAACCCTAACCCTAGGTGGAGCAGTAATGGCAACAGGGGGGTGATGCAGGTTCCAAGGAGACAAGGTTGGAGGGAGAAAGTTTGGGGCAGTGTCACACTGAACTTGGCATGCCTTTTTCAGCTGCAGTGTCCCAGGATGTCTGGGCTTTGTGCTTTTCTCAACCCTAACCCTAAGCGTAACCCAAACCCTGGGTGGGCCAGTAGAAGCCAGAAGAGGGTAAGGTTGGTGCCAAGGAGAAAAGTGTGGATGGAGGAAGTTTGGGGCAGTGCTACGTTAGCCTTGGCATACCTTCTTGAGCTGCAGTGTCCCTGGAGGTCTGGGCTTTTACGTTTTCTCAACCCTAACCCTCAGCGTCACCCTAACCCTAGGTGGAGGAGTAATGGGAATAGGGCGGTCATGGTGGTTCCAAGGAGAAAAGGCTGCAGGGAACAATGTCGGGGCAGTGTCACTGACCTTGGCATGCCTGTTTCAGTTGCAGTGTCCCTGGAACCCTAACTCGAGGTGGAGCAGGAATGGCAACAGTGGGCTCTGCAGAGTATATCATTTCTGTAATTTATCACATTCCCAGGAATTGCTGAGAACGTTGGTAGTCAACATATGATTCACAGCACCTTCTCTTTAAAAACAAATATAAGCTTAAGCACCATTAAGTCTTCCTGAAATGGCTGCCTTTAAGTGAATCAAGGTACTACACACAGGTAAGAGATTACCTCTGTTTTTTTCCCCCTTTTGTTCAAAAGCTATTCTGGACAACATTATTTTCATCCTGACAGAATCACCATAATGGAACTAGCTGTTTAAACAACAATAATAATGAACAAACCCAAACATATTTCAGAGCTGACAAGAAATTATTTAATAATTTTAATTAATTTCACCTTTTAAACCATTTCTCAAAAACAGTTGATGTTGAAATACATATTTTAGTGACTGAATATTTCATTCTTCCAGAGTAATTTAACACAATGAAATGTCAGCCATGGCATCATATCTATTCCTCTTGACCATCTTGTTATACTAATTCAGATAGACTCGTATTTGGTTTTCTTAATTTATTGAGAGGACATAGCAAATCACAGTGATATATAACTGAAAAATTTACATGCTAAAATAGAGTAATAGTTTTTTCATTAGACAAGTTTGATAAACAATGAAATTATTTTCTGAATCAGATTTCTTTTTGTTGAATTTCTACATCATTAATTTCTCTTAGTTCTGGGCCATAAGGCTAGAAAAGGATGGCACAGGAACCTTTTATTACCCAGTACCTAAACAACATGCTCAATTTTTTAGGAAACACAGGGGAAGGTTACCTGTTGCCATACAAAATGCATCATATAAATAGTGTCAGGATTAAAACAGTGCGTGCACCAGATCTCAACTTCACCTTATGGAGCTGGTCCTTTGGGACCTGGGCCAATTCTAAACATAATAGATTCATTTTATATATATAAAATATTCATACATACAGTCATGCATGAGGCCTCTTTTTCCTTCAAAGGTTCTCATCAGAGCTTTCATTTATCCCTTCAAAAAAGATCTAAATAAGGGATATACAACTAAAGCCAGGTGAGGAACTAAGTAATCCATGGTGTGATTGCTTAAGATGTTCCTTTCATATTTTATGAACGCTGCCTGAAATCACAGATTTCACCCTGCAATAGATTTTATGTGTATGCTTAAATGACATAAACGAGTAAAGTTAACCACGTCCCTCAACCCTGCAAGATTAGCACAGATCTCCAATTCTGAAATCGTTATTTAGACAAAACAAATAATAAGGGTCTAAACTGCAGCAAGAAAGATCTAGCATTAAAGGGTAGTGAAACACTAGAGCAAGTGAAAAAGGGAGTGTAAGAAAAATCTCCCTAGAAGAAGGTTTTAAAAAAATAATTAGGCAAATACTGGGCAAGAATTACATTTATAGTCAAACCTACCTTGCAAGGAGAATCACAGATAAAAACCTTCACTTCAAACTTACTTTTTCTTGATTCCACGACAAAGCGCAGAGTCAAATAACAAACCAATCCAAAAATAAGTCTCCCAAAATTCTAGATCCTATGGTAACTATTGAAAAAGTGGCTAAAACCCCAAAGTTACTCTTCCTGAACAGTGAAACTGGGATCAGCTAACAGAGTTCTCCATCCAACAGTCAATACTGTCACTAAGCAACATCAAAACTCTACTTACTGCTCTCATGGTTGAGTACATTTGTTCTGAAATACGAAAGGAAAATATTAAATCTACAATATGAGCAAGTAAAGCCATTGTTCAATATTCTATCCACTGTAAAACCAGGCGGGTAGTTATATGACTCTAAAAAGAGACAACATAACTCAATCCTAAATTCTGTTCTGCTTAACTGCTTTGCAATATATCAACATCTAATATGCACCACACATAATCTGATTTATTCATAGATTTTAAACAGCAGCTGAGTAAATTTGCCACAAAAGTTCCATGCTAATGCCTTAATAAGGATGTATCTTGGTTGCAGCAGTGTTCAGTCTGTATGCTAGTGTTTTATTCAAAAGCAACTTAAGTCCCTGTATAAAACTGAATGTACCTACAAAGTATTTATGAGACTTCATTCAGTCTCATCAGCAAAACACAGAAGAGGAAGAAGCATCCCTCTAATATCCAAAAGAAAAGTACATGAAATAATAAACAGAAATTATATGGTATGGAAGGAGAGAAAAGGTGCTTCAAGATCAGAATAAGCATCTTGAATCTGACATGCGGGGAAAGAGAAACCCAGTGAACTGTCCAAAGACAGTTCTGCAACTAAACAAAGTTAAGAGTAGCCTAGAAACAGCTTCTGGATTCCAAACACAAATCCTATCTAACTGAGAAGAGCACAACCTAGAAGTTCAAAATTAGAACATCTTTCCATTCATAATCCAAAACCAATCAAGATCTACTCTTAAGTTACTCTGATAAAGTTACTTCTTTGTCACTCAAAAAAGGTCTTTAAACCATTGCACACCAAGGAAGAACATTCTTTATGTGCCATCAGTCACGATGCATTTTGCTTCAGTTCCTTGGGCTACTTAGATAGCTTTACTTGTGTTCAGATTCTGACTGGAGCTCAGAACAGACCGCAGACCCAATTTCCAAGCTGAAAATTCCCTGCTGTGGGTACTGTTTGCAAAGGCAAGCAGAATTTGCCTTTCTATATCAGCAAGTTATATCTCAGGTTTTCCTCAGGCTGAAACTGATACTGCAGTTTAATAACTGCGGCTTATCAGGTATTTTACTTCAGCTGCCTTACCTGGGTACCTTCTTTGCTGCAGAACCTCCCTAGCGGCCAATGACGGTGATACACAATTTTGGACAAACACGTATCCGCAAGAACATACCAATAGAAAAAACTAAATTCATTTGTCTTGCCTAAGCTTAGGACGTCTTTCTAAAGACAGAATCAACTGAATTCTGGCAACGTCATTCAGAAAACCGTGTATTTAACTGAGGTCAATTTAGAACTCACTTTACAGATTCTGTGCTTCTTCTCTTGTATCCTTTGACAATATCAAATATTGTTTCTGAAGTTATATGGTCACAGTTTCTCATCAGAAAGTCTCTCAACACTAAAGGATTGATATCTCCCCTCAACCAACTCCAATGATGAATATCTGTTCTGAGAGAGGCAAATTTGAAAGGTTGTTAAGCCTTTACCCAGCTCCTCAGAACATTAAGAGTAGACTTAGTAACACAGCTTTATCTAACATTTATTAAAAATAATATAACTGTTAGCAGGCATAATATGAATATACATGTCATTTGAGTGGGAGGAGCTAAAGACTTTTTCCTCAGTTAGATTCTAGGTAACTTCAGTAAGATCTGTGGCACTGCATGGCTCTCACCAAATGTTGCATCTAGTCTAGAAACCCGAAACGATGGCAATGAACCCACAGGGACGTACATCCTCATTTTGCTTATGTTGCAAAACAGTGACACCCACTGGCAGCAACAGTTTAAATACTTCACTGTTGCAGTCTGGATCTACTTGATAAGCGCTGCTAAGAAGTTTCCCTTGATAAAAATTCATCACAGTAATAACGATATAAACTTACCTGTTGAGTCAGCACTACTGCCTGAGTTTTCAGAAACTGCATTACTAAGAGCACCTGGAGTAACTGCAACATAACCCTCCGGAGGAAGATCCACTGTGTAAATTCTTCTTGGAGACATAACTGTATCATCACTACCTACAAAACAAAATCCAAAGTATCTGGCTCAATATTGGTCTCACTACAGATTTTCTCAAATGTTTTCCAACTACAGCAATAAGTGATCTTGAAAATCCTTACAGAGGGTCAGGTGTGGAACACTGAAATTATCCTACGACCAACAGAACTGCACCAAATTTCGTAGCATCTACAAATAAACAAATACTCCAAGGGTTAGTTCTTTACACCAGAAGCATTTTTTTCCATTGCATTAGGCAAATCTTCTCCCCTGTCTTCAGAAGAAACTTCCACTTACAGTGATATTTTAAGAGAGGCTCTAAACATTCTTCCCCATTCAGCATGAGCAGACACTATTTCTTTAAGAACTGCTTCACAAAAGATGGATGGATGGATACAAGCTTATTATGAAGTGAAAGAAGCAACAGAAAAAGAACCACAAAACTGTGGTTTGCCCATTTGCAGACTTTTAAAATCACAGTCTACGCTTCCCTGAAGGGTGCAAAGATAAAGGGAATTTGAAAGTCACACCTGACTAAGCCTCAGCTGTGCCTGCCCAAGAGGACTAACCTCCTCATCCCACTCTACTTCTTTCTGGGGCAAGAGGGGAAGTGCCAAGGGCCAGCTTTCCAACTATTTCATTGCATAGGAAACTATTTGTGGTGATGGCAGCAGTCTGTTTTTGCATGATTTCTTTCCCCTTTGAAATATTTAAAAATACATGCAAGAGCAGCAGTAGAAACTTCTCATTTGTTCACCAGACAAGAAGTGACAGAGACACATCTCTGCTCCACTTACATGAAACCAGACCGTATCTCAGTTGCAGGGTAGTGACTACAACAGAGATCAACCACAGTGAGAAAAAAGCCTTTCCAGAAGACCAGGATGCCAGGGTGTCTCCAGATGTTGAAATGTAGTTTTAGATGGCTCAGTGTGGTTTTTTTTTAATTTTGGATTGGTTTTTTGGTTGTGTTTGTCGTTGTTTTGTTGGGTTTTTTAGCACTCAGACAGCTCCATAAGCCAGCACAGACACAGCACTAGCCTTCCCTTCTTGGGGGCAATGAGTCCCTTTAAAACACAGAGAGAGCTGTCAAAATGATATACAATGAAAAACATTTTTGGCAGGTGGACACAATCAACCTCCTTACACCGCAAACATGTTACAAGATCCCACATGATCCAAGTCTATCCAAGAGGTGCAGCTATGTGCAACTACAGTTGGACTAATTAATAAATATTTAAAATGCAGTTGTGTCTGATAGATTCCCAACAAGAATTACTTCTATATTTCTAGTATGTAATTTAACTATGCACTGACATTTCTCAGACAGCCTACTTCAAAGACGATAAAGTACATTTCTGAATATTCAAAGTACTTCTGAAAACACCACAGTTGTTGTCATCATGAGGGAATAAATTTGTTTTGAAAACACATTAGAATATTGGTTTTTTCCTGAACAAGCCAGAAAATTTCCAGTAAGTATTGATGATACTTACTTTAAGGGATAATAAAGGGAAAGAACTAAATAATACAGAAAGATGAAGAACAACTATGCGATTTGGAAAAAATCGATTAAAAATTAACATGGAATAATTCTTCAGCAGATCCTTTCCATGTAGATGATGCCAAATCATTGACCTGGCAGTACTTGCATTGACTTTCTTTTTCCCCCCATCCAGGTTGTTTAATGATGAAGTGCTAATTAGTGACAGTTTCAAATTACAAGGATGTATAAATGTTTGAGTTATTCCCTTCTGAAGGATTACAAGTTTCCCCTTTTTTCCATTTTTATTTAGGTTCTGTAAAACAAAGATGAGCAGGGAAACATTAAGCTTAATTTACAACAGTCTTGAAAAACTCAAATCTTTTAATCATAAAAGCAGTAACTATACTGGGACAATAAACTCCCAGACAAAATAGTTACACATAACAGAATCTGAGGGATCATCTGTAACACACATCCTACAAAGAAGAACAGTAACAACTCTTACTAAGGAAATGAATGATGACTCAAATTTTTTTAATTTTACCTCTTTAAATGGGAGTCTCTAAATTACACATTTATTCATACCATCTTTAAGAAGTTTGCAAGCTCATAAATCAAGCATTAGTCTTTGCTAATCCTGTGCAAGTGTGTCAAACCAATCTGTTACCGTATCTACATTTGGATTTTTGCAGCCTGGGGCCAGAGTCTCCTTGGGCCAAGAAGAGATGGGTTGGTAATAAAGTCAAACATTGCTGCAAAGCAAATTGCTGAGCTTATAAACCTGTGAAACAAAGAGGGTTTTTTGATTAACAAAAGTAATCAGATACTAGAGATATTAAAGAATGCTCCCCTTTAACTAGTTAAAAGTCATGAATACCATTTCTGGAGTTTTATTTTACGGAAAAAAAAGCCCCAACTAAAGGTCATTTACAATGCTCAAAAAAGAGCACACGTTACTCTTTAAGGCAAATCAAGAATACAGAATAAATGTTTTGAAACTATTTATCTTCTATTCATGGTGCCCACACGTAACACTACTCTGTGCACCGAGCAGGCAAAAGCATCTACACCACGCCATTACCAACATTACATCTCCAAGCATGTCAGTTGCTTGGCCAGGTATGTTATCTTTTGCTATCCTACTACAAACAAGTATCAGATCTTTTTAGAAAGAGCTGAAGGTCAAGCCATATAAAACTGTCAACTGCCTAGGCAGTCATTATCTCAGACAGACACTGTATTTTGTTTTAAGTTTATTCTTCAGCATCTTTAAACTATCCCCTACTTGTAGCTCAGAATGGTGGTACATAACACTAGCATGGTTTCCAGACTGCCTGCAAACAAAGCACACTTAGGCACACCTCAGACAGAGACATGGCCGGAGCACACGTTCATATAGCCTTGGTCCTTTGCTTGCTGTAAGACTAAACCCTGGACAGAGAGACTGAATCACTTCTAGGTTCTGTGGTGGGTCGGCCCTAGCTAGAAACCAAACACCCACCAGATACTCACTCACTCTCCCCTCAGAAGGCTGAGGGTGGGGTAGCTTACAGTGGGGTGAACAGGACTAAGAGAGCTCACGGGTCATCAGCAAGATCACAACTACAAGAACCTTTCCTCGCTGGCTCTTTTCACTCCCAACTTCACTCCTCCCTACTTCCTCTAGCTGCAGGTTACACTCAGCTCCTTCAGCAAGATGGAGCAGTGCAAATTGGTAGGGGGAGCAATGTTTAAAGTCTCTGCTGATCGTTCCTTTTCCCCCACAGGGGTTTTCCATGGGCTGCCATCCTTCAGGAACATTTACTCAACAACACAGTACCTTCTCCTCCTCAGACCCTAGGGTTTCCACTGTTGCCACTCCTTTTAGCTCCCTCCTGTCTTGGGATTGTTTTCTCCTTTCTTAAAGAAGTTTCCCCCAGGGTGTCCCTGCCTCGACTGTGGGCTCAGCCGTGCCCTGAGGTGGGTGGGCTGAAGTGGGCTGGAACGGGCTATGTCCAGTACAGGGCATCCCCAGTCTCCCCTCACAGAAGTCCCACTGCCAGTGAATGGACACCAGCACCCTGTACAGTTTTGCAATCAGACGAAAACTTTGTCTTACCCGTGAAGTGCTTCTCTGCAACTCAGAAAGCTTTGATAACTCAGTCAAGTTAAGCTCCCATAGGGCAAAACTCACAAGAACAAACAGAGGACCCAAGTCAAGCTATAAAATCTTGCAGCTCCCCCTGCCAAATGACTGAAAGTCAGCCCAGTCTTACCAAGATTGTGATCTTTTCCACAAAATTACCCCTTGGAAACACCCAGTTATCACTATGGAAAGAGTTCATCCCCCAAAATAGGTCTTTATAGAAAAGCTCAGTGTCCTAGTTCTGGCCAGGACAGTTAATTATTTTTCACAGTAGCCAGGTGCAGTGGCACATGCCTGCAGTCACAGCTGCTGGGGAGGCTGAGCCCACCACCGCAGCGCTTGATCCAGGAGTTCTGGGCTGCGCTGTGCTCAGAGGACGTGGCCAACACACCGGCGCTACTCAGTACCACCTTAGGTCACTTCCAGGGCTGGGGAAAAGGGACTCTTGCTTCCAAGAAGAAAGGTGCTCCTTTCCAGTCACAGGGAATTTGTGTCAGGCAGAGGAGCTGTCTGCCATTGTTTTTCAGTGTCCTGGGCTGGGGTGAGCACTTTGCATGTAAAACACCCTCTCTTTGTACATTATTGTTATTAGCATTGTTGCTGTCAATGTTTGTTTTCTCATCTCATTGCTGTTTCCAGTAAACTATTCTTATCTTGACCTATGATCTCTGCCTTTTGTCTCCCCATGGAGAAGGGAACAGCTGGTGGTTTTCTTTTTAGTGGGAGTACTAAATTTGAGAGTACCATTCCTAAACCATCATACACAGGAAATAAGGAATTGATGCTGGACCAAGTACAAGGTCTGCGTAGTTAGTTCAGTGTCATACCTTCTACAAAAGTCATTACTGGTAGTAGGCATTTTTTGTGTGGTGTTACAGTAGATATGACCTGGACAAAAATAAGGCTTGAATGAGGTCTGTGACTTCCCTTAAAAATTTTGTATTAAAGTATGATTTTACTTATTATGCAAGCTAGAATATGACCCTGTTATAGCCATTCCTCATTTCTATTGCATACAAGTGAGGAGACTATGACCCCAAAACTCTTGACAATTCCCAAGGCACATATACACCTCGTTATCTGTACACAGTAACTTTCCCCTTCACTGACTAGCAACACAAGCATCTCTAAAGACAGGACACACAAATCCTGGGCAAGAGTCGTCTCCTTCAAAAACCTGCATAAACTGAAGTGTACCAAAGGTGGTATCAGTGACTAGCTGAGCACACCTTGAGTGTCCTCCTGAACTGTAGTACTGAAAAATAAATACTTTTCTAGTTATCAATGAGAAGACATCAAGATGTCCTTCAAGAGCATAAACAAATCCAGTGAACCCAAATACCCATTCCCCAATGTATACTCATTTTTGTTCAGATAATATCCAAGTTCCTGAACATCAAGCTATTTCAGTCTGCCATGATAAGGTACATTAAAGTAACCTCAGGGACATGAGGTGTTACATTATGTACAAGCAACCTCGGTTCCCACGCTGACTTAACATAGGCTTGTTTTCCAGTCTCACCTCAACGCACACTTGAGTGCTTTCCACAAAGACAAAAGCTTTTAGCTCAAGCAGTCTTCCGTGCAATCAGAAAGTACAGTCCTTTTCCTTGGAGGTGGAATTCCTACTGCTTGATCACAGTCTTCAGCAGGATTCTCTCCCTCAATACTAAAGAAGTCACACTGGACGGAAAACAAAAAAGAACAGACTCTACCAGTCGCTCCGGTCATCTGCTTTACTCAAACGATAACCATCGCACAACACCACACAACAGTGGAAATGCTGTGCTTCTCTGCTGGGTGACTGGAATAGTTGATGAATTATTTCTGTAGAAATTCACCACTGCAGGTAGAAACCTGCCTTTCAAAATTATGAAGAGCTACTATAGTTTACTATTACAGTCTAATTCCTTTAGCTTGTTTTAAGACCTCATTATCCTTACTTCATTGAAATAGACAAGGGGAGTCACTCAAGCCACTTCTTGGCAGAAAATAAGATATATATTCCTTCCAAAGATTCTCCATCTTTTTCTAAACAAAAAAAAAAAGTCTTCTGAATGAGGATATCCAATTATCTCAAATACATTGTTATTACTGTCATATATTTTATTAGCACCAATACATGTAACAGAATGCTGAGAAGGTTTTTTCTTCCACAAAGTTCAGAATTTTAAGATTTTATAATTCTGAAGATGCCTGCTATTCTTTATAGAAGGACAAATTCCCCTCTTTCCCAAGTAAAATGTCAAAGTTTATAGTTCTATTCTAAATTGCACAATTCCATACATTCAAACAATAAAGTGATAAAAGAAAAAAAGTCTTATAATTAAAAGATACATGTTGTCGTCTCGCTCAGAAAATCCTTAAGCAGCAGCTATTGGAGAAGATTGTGAGGAAGCAGTACAATTCACTTATTTAATTCCAATCGTCTTTTTTATAATACTAATGGTCACAACACATTAGTGCAGACAGCAGTACTGAATTTTCTGATTGACCTTAATTTCTGATACTTTATTCAGTTATGTTTACACAAAAACAAGTCCACTATCCTTTGATATTCAAGCAAACCGTGTTTTCACTTCATTCCCAGGGTATTATTTTTCAGAATCCTAGCCATATCACAGAAGACTGCTCCCAGTTCTTAGGGTGTATACCATTTGTGCCTGCTAGCATGTTGAAACTCAAGCCATTCATTACAAATTCCCTTCTGACACTTTACATTCCCAGAAGTCCTTCACTTCATTGAAAAGAGAAAGTCTAGATTACAGAGGATACTACACTAGAGCACTGAAAGAAGAAAACAAAACAAGAAAATCCTCAGAGGTACTTCCTCATCATGGTATTTTCCTTCAGCTTGATGAAAACCAAAAACTTCAAAAGGAAACAGAGGTCAATAAAGACATACCCATTTTACAAGGCCCAAAGCTGGGATGGGAAATTCATAAAAAACAAGGAACAAGAGAGCTCACATTTATTTCTTTATTTCCCTCATTTATTTATTTCCCTCACTTCTCTACTTCCCACATGTACACTCTTAGATTTAGTTTATGTTTTAGGCACATAGAAAGGCTGTATTATAGCTCATTTTATGGGAGACAGCACTTACCATTGTAACTCAGCTTCAGACTCACTACGTTAGGAGTGACAGATATTCTTTGTCACAGAGAAAAAACTTACAAAAAAATTACAATTCCTTCTTACTCTTGTTCTCACTCATTATCTGGGGGAGATATTTTTGCTTTTTACCTATGAACCATTAAAATATCTACACTCCCTCAGAAAAAGTAATGAAAACTAAGCACAATACAAAGTGAGAGTGAAGCATGGAGAAACCAGTGATCGAGGAAACCAAGAAATAGAACATTTCTCAGAGGCGAATCTGACTACTGGAAGATGGCAGAATTAAAATTTTGCTGGTTTTTATTTTCTGAAAGTTGACTACAGGAGGTAATGATGCAACAAACTATACAGCTAAATGGTGTATGTGTCCCAAATATGCCCTGGTATATGATTATATGCAATATTTTGATTAGATGTCTAAGAATTCTAGCTGTATAAACAGGAACATAAAGCTATCTTAATGTTATGCTAGTACCCAGCTCAATTATTTCTCCTGCTGCAGATCTTATTTGTTCAACACACTTCTCAAAGGCCAAATATATCCCTGTCAGTAAATGCTTTTTAAAAAAAGATAAATGCAACAATATTGAGTCTAAAAGGCCATGTCTAAGTTGCAATTATTTAATTATCCCCACTGATGAAGGGATTATGTCATTACTGGAACTCACCTGAAACAAGACCAGAAAATAAATAGATGTGCTCATAAGAGGAAAAGCAAACAAAATTTAAGATTTTAAAGCTTTTGCCCCTCTAAACTCATATTTTCTATTCCATACCTAGAAGTTATTGGTAACAGTCCACTCTTATTTGCATAAAAAATAATGCAAAGCACAAAAAATTATGGACACTTATTTGCTCAGAACATATTTCAGTACCAAGCTTCCATTATAAACACTTCCACTTTTCAAATAATTGTTAGAGGGTAGAGTTGATAGGAAACCAAGTAGAAAGTAAGCTTCTGTAACAGCAGAAAACATGAGATTTGACTCTGAATAACTACGATTTTGACAATGGCAGCTTAAGTAATAAACTCCCCACTGTAAACTGGAGCCGGAGGGGCGTCTCACACAACCCCTTTTGTCATCAATGCACTGAAAATGATTTCACACAGAGAGTCAAGGCAGACAGTGGGAATGCTAGCACACAATTATTATGCTGCAGTTCGATTCAATTTAGTACTATCAGCCATTCTCTAGGTGAACAAGGTTATTTTATCAAGTTCTTAAACAAGCCATTTTTCCGTTTACTTTACCAAGATAATTGGTTTTCCTGCAGCTGACTAGTTTAGGTTTAGAGCTTGTTAACACGTAGAGCTAAAGCTGGCATTTTCTACTCTACTTGAGCAATCCCTACATACTGTTAGATGAGCTAGTTTTTAAATTGCTTTGGGGTCTCGCAGAGACCAGTAGCTCTCCCTATGACAGCTAAGCTGTTTGGAATGAGCACGTAGAAGAGAAGAATGAGTTAACATATATACATAAGAACACTGGAAAAGGAAAGAATCTTCCAACCAGCAGCAAATAACCCCTCCAAAACTCACAAAACCATTACTAGAGGAACTGAAGAGTGAACAACAGAACTGTCTCTGTCACAAACAGAAGTTACAGATATTATACATGCAGCCCGCTCAGTCTGAACAGAGAGAGGAGGGTTTTTTGTTTGTTTCGTTGGTTTGGGTTGGTTGGGTTTTGGAATTTTTTCCCTTCTCCCCTAAACCCCAGACTTCTACATTCCCCTAAAGCATGTTGCTATAGTGGCTTGTACAACTGGCTGGGCACCATTTTTACCACAGTCACCAGGGGCTGGCATCTTCAGCCGAATACTCTACTCCTGGACACATCTGTCCCATTTGCACAGCAGAATGGCACTGTAATATACCATGTAATGAGAGAATTTTTAAACCCTTGAGAGAAGACTCTAAGAGTGTGTGACAACACTCTATTGTATAATAATTACAATCTCCATTGCTCTTTAGCTTATTCACAATAGGCAGCTTTTCAAAGTAATTAACTAAAACGAAGCTGAATTGTTTAACAAGTCTCTAAAGTTGTTTATTGCATTGAGTACTGCGAGAATTTAATTCCTCAACCATAAGCACTTCATCAATTTGATCAACTAAAAGGCAGGGCTGTTCATGCATATTTTTGAGACAAGTTTTGTCTTCTAGGCATTTCTGTCTTAAGTTTTTTCTAGCTTAAGTTTTCTACAGTAGAATGGCTGCAAGAAGACAGGATTAGTATGAGGAAGGACACGGTCCTGGTGTCCTAGTGATGATTTAAACGCAGTACACTGTCAGCATCAATAACTTCAGCGGAACAAATAAGAAGGAGAACACAAAATAATCACACAGCTGTACTGAATTTTGACATGAATTCCTCACATAGGATAACAATGCTGGGACATGTCACATTTGATAATACATTCACATTTTTATTTAATGAATAAGGAGTAAATTGCGTTTTGTCCATTTATATAGCATAACATGGATTCCAGCTTTTTTAGAAAATGAAAACCTATTAGTAGCAACAGCTTAGTAACAGTCCTCATTATTTCTTACTTAAATAAATGAAGGAGAAGAAAAGATCAAGTAAGTTGTCTCCACAAGATCCAAAACTCTGGCTAGGCTCTCTGCATTTCAAATTCCTTTTTCAGAATTAGGGAAAAAGCAAAAATCGCAAGTGGCAGAGCACGCTTTATACCGACAAACTGAACGCTCTATATTTCACTTGACCACAATTATCCTTCTTCAGCAACTCTGAAGTTTTCATTTTTTTAAGGAAGATGCTAAATACTGATCAGTAAATCCCAAGTCTTATAAAAAGGAGTTATAATTCTGACCAAGAAAAAGGTCAGAGACTAAGGAGGCCATTTCCTCTAACTAGGAAAGGGAGCTGGGCCTGGTCAGCCTCAAGAAGAGACGACTGAGAGGGGACCTCGTCAATGGGTGTAAGTATCTAAACCACGGCGTTTCAAGAGAACATTTCCAGGCTCTTCTTGGTGGTGCCAAGCAATAGGACAAGAGGCAACAGACAGAAATTGAGGCACAGGAAGTTCCACCTGAAGACGAGGAAGAACTACTTTACTGCGGGGGTGACTGAGCACTGGAACAGAGCTGCCCAGAGAGGTTGTGAAATACTGTGCAATGTGCTCTAGGATGAACCTGCATGAGCAGGGAGGTTGGACCAGATGACCCACTGTTGGTCCCTTCCAACCAGACCCATTCTGTGATTCGGTGAAAAAGCCAATTCTACAATTAGCAAATCTCTAGTTAGAAGCATGCATGTCTCTTTTGAATATATACTATAAAGCTATTAAAAATAATTACTGAGGTTTTAAAATATCAACAAAAAGTAAAGAAATCACACAACTGCAGACCTCATGAGAAACATTTTTCATTATATTAATCCTAGTTGGAAGTAGATCTGGCCCTAACAAAGGTCAAAACCAAACAAAACCAATTCTCGGGACAAATCCAAGTGAGCAATTTGTATTTTGAAATGCTCAGTCTTTTGCCAGATACTTTTTTTTTTTGTGATACAGCAAGTTTTAAAGCATTTTTAATAGGGCATTTGGAAGCATATTCACAAAATATGCTTCGTTTAGGGAAAGTGTTCTCTTCTTTTAGGAGCTTTCAGCTTTCCATTTGCTCTCTTTTAATGCTTTGCCCGACATAAGGTTCAGGTTCATTACATGTGTGTAACTTTTAAGTGGTTTAAGGTAATAAAGATGGTAATCTAGACCCTCTTTAATTTTATGCTGAAGTAGGAAAAAAATCTTTAATTACATCTTTTGAAATTAAGAACTATAGCTCTTGCAACGGATGGATCAAGTTCCTCAAGGGGAGAAATGTTTAGAAAGTCTTATCTAATTGTCCTGGGGGATAGGAATCCCTACTTTGGTTACTCATTCCCTCACCGAGTATTTTGGTACAAAACGGGGAAAAAAGTCTGATTTAGGACAACTATAATCCAAACAGAAGGTATATCTTACTATTTATGCCCTAGAACAGAGATTCTGAGCACAGGCAAGTGCTTTGTTTTGGTTTGGGTTTGTCATTTGTTTTTCGGGGGGTTTTATTGTGTCGTTTTTTTGGTGTGGGTTTTGTTTTTGTTTTGTTTTGTTTGCTTTTTAAAAAATAAAAATGTCTCTTTTCAAGTAAAAAGATATGACTACTCTCCTTCTTTGGGGCCCAGAAGAAGCATGACACCTCCACATGTGCTCTCCATCCCTAACAGAACTACCACCTTCCAGAAGAAAATGCAAATACCATTCAGAAGGCCTCTTTATAGCCACAAAGGACAGTGTCCCTCAGAATGTGCCTTCCATCTCCAGTTATTCTGGGTCTTATTGCAAGCTTTGGTTCCAGAACTACGTGAGGAGCTTTATGGGATAACCCTTTCTGATACTAAACTGTTAATTATCCAAAATTAAATGAGAACCAATCATTAACATAGGTCCTGATGTTCCATCTTCTCAAGCATCTCAACTTCAACTTGGTCTCAAAAAAAGGCATGTAAATGCAAATATTTACAGGATATAAAAGTATGGTCTTAAAAGCCTGCATCTGGAAGGGCAATAGAGACATGTCCATAAAATTTAAAGGCAGTGCTGCAAACTGCATTCCAATAAAGATCAGAATCTCACAGGGGGAAGGTGGTGGTGGTTTAGCTCAGACAAATTGGTAATGGTATTTTCACAATCTGAGAACAACTGTCAAAGGCAAATAGGACATTGTGATGAGTTTTATAGTAAAACCTGCAATTAATGTTAGAAAATACTTAAGACTAAGTCAGTTTATTTTTAAAGAAACCCTCAACTTTTTATTGACACTAGATCATTTTTAGTAGTATTTTGTAGGACTGAAATAATCACTTTCAAACTAGGAAAGAGTTAATATCTACAAAAAAAAAAATCCCTCATTTTCCATTGCTGCTTTCAATTACCTATCTTTGACTATTGCTACTTAAATCATCAGCTATCCTGTTATGCCCATAATCTTTGGTCTGTAAGTAAGAAGTAACTTAAAACAGTTCATGATCAAAAAATTCAATCAATGCTTTTATGTTTTTCCTTCACCAAGGCCACAGAGTTAATAGCTCAAACCTTCTAGCCTACCTCTAAACGAGTACTTTCAGTGTCCAATGCTATAAAATCACCACATGTAAATGCAAGAGCTCCTTAAATTTAAATAAAATCACAACCAGAAAAGAATGGTTGTCTGTTGGTTTCCCAGATGGGTAATTGATTTATCTTTTTTTTCCTATGAGTTTATCACTTCAAGGCTTTTTTTTTTTTTTTTTAAGTACTTACATGTTGAACTTGAATCAAGGCTGAACCCTTTCTGTATTATTGTGGCATTTGCATGCCTCCAACAGAAAACAAACTCAGTTATAATTTGCTGTTAATTTCAAAAACAGCCTTGTTGCTCTGCTGTGAAAATCCTAAATATAAACCTGTTCTTTTTACTCCATGTTTCCTATCCCATAACCTATATTTCCCCTGTATTAGGATTCTGAATAAAAAGCTTTTCTTTCATTACCTTGAAGAACATTGCATTAGGAATCAGGTATAAACAAATCAGAGGAGTTATAAATCACAAGGTCAAATAAATTCTCCCCCTCACCTCCCATTTCAGTGGGAGTTTTGCCAGGCCCTAATTTATAAGGAATGGTATAGATTCATTACAAATAAAGACAGTTTTAGCTTAAGAAATCACTCCATAATTGTGCATATTTAGCACGCCTTCATCATAGAGCAAATAAATAGCCTGTTACCTATTTTGAAAGGACAATTAGTTCCCAATGCTATCCCATATCATTGTACAGAATAAGTTTAACGCTTTATCAACCTTTCGAAAATATGCGTTTCATTATTCACTACACAAAAGAAGTACCAGAAGTACTAATCCAGAAAACCGAATTGAGTATAAACCAAATAGAACTACAGAAGTTGAAATTTCCATGCAATCTTCTCCTACAGTAATGGTGTGCTGGTTTCGGCTGGGGTAAAGTTAATTTTCTTCCAGTGGCTGGTATGGGTCTGAGTTCTGGATTTGTGCTGAACACAGGGGTGATAATACAGAGATGTTTTTGTTACTGCTGAGCAGGGCTTACACAGAGCCAAGGCCTTCTCTGCTTTTTGTGCTGCCACTCTGGCGAGGAAGTTGGAGGTGAGTGGGAGGCTGGAAGGAGACACAGCTGGGACAGGTGACCCAAATCGACCAGAGGGATATTCCAGACCAATTGATGCACGCACTGATTCACACACCTGACATACTGGCTTGACCTCAGGCCTGCCCTGACGCTATTAACTTTCCTGGTGTCACTGGACTGTTGGTTGAACGTGGCTACTGTTAACAGACATGTTCTGCTCTTCTTTGCCAGGCACTGTGAGACTGCTTCCACAGCGATGACACAGATCCTGTGCCTGCCTTGTCCCAGCAAACCTTCCCTCACCTTCCCTTTGCTGCTCTCCCAGACACATCTCAGCTCAGTCAGGCATCCTGCCACATTTGCTTAGTTTTCTGCACGTCAAAATAAGCCATTCTTGTGCTTTGAGAGGTTATTCTTGAACCAGCTCTTCAGAGCTCCTTTGCAATTCAGACCAATTCTCTAATTAATCCTACAAAGCAGATCCCTGAACAAGACAAACACGTGTTATTATGTAGCACACGGTTCTAACCCTACTAACCATTCTGCTCACTTCTTTCTGGACTTTACTCTCCTGCCCCATCCACTATCAGTTCTTCCCTGTGAGCAAGTAAGAAGGATAGCTTAGCATTTCCCCGGGAGAAAGCTTTTTATACTCTTGGGAAACATACCTTTCTATTTCAAGTCAGTTTAACAAGCTTCTAGTTATGGCAAAATTTGGTTTTAGATGAATACAAAGCAATTCACACTCATTCTACACTTGTGCACAGAGCCTTTTACCCACAAGTAATACCACAGATACCTCATTTTCCAGCTCCATCTTTTGGCATGCCATTCACATTCTACAACTTATTAGAGAAAAAAAAAGGACTTTTACTTACCTTTTCAAATATTCATGTGCCATGTTCATTGCATAAACACACACAAAATAATGCTCTTTCACAAGGGACTAACATAGTCCCTGAATTAATATTTGCCTTCTGTTGGATTTGTGCTCCCTGTGGGGTTGTGTTGCAACACAAGGACAGGATCGTGTATTCCCACCAATCTTTGTGTGTATCTCTAACAGCTGAGCAGAGCTATACCAGTACAAGTCATTTTATCACCATTTAACAGACATCATATCAAAGACAGTTAGAGCTCACACTGAACTTTCACATTTGCTACTGCTAAATGCTGCACCCATGCATATACACCAAGACTATTTCTTGGTTTTCATAGGACTTATGCACTGACCTCAAGTGTTCCAGGTATTAAGTACCACTAGAACTAGTATTCAAATCCATGTGTTGGTATCCATAGATGGAAAAAACCTATATGCTATACTGTTCTGAAACAAAGCAGCTATATTTAAAAGCATATTATCAGAAAAAGGACAACAGTCTCACCTTGAAATGATTCGCAGGGTGTATTAGTTGATGTGCTAGCATCTGCGGATGAAATCTGAACATTATCCAAATTCTGTTCTTTAGATTTTGATCCAAGATTTTCAAGAACCACTGCCTCTTCTCTACTTGAAGTATGAACAAGAGAAGATGACGAAGTTTCACCATAGAGTCGTTTCAGTAATTTCGCCAAGAACACTGCAGGGTAAGAAAACTTTTTTTAGCAGGAAGAAATGCAGTGTTTTAAAAATACTTCAAGACTTCAAAAACCCCAACAACTAATTGATATGAGACAGTTTCCCTCACAGTCCATGGAAATCTGTTTTGAGTAGTCCCTACCTCTCACAGGTGAAACTGAAAATGATATATATTTAAGTTCAAAACTTGAGTCAGAAAAGCAGCTTTGAAACAACAGAGTTCACTAGCAAGGTTACATTTAAAGTCTTCTGTTTGACTACATTTTGGCAATAAATTAATACAGAACATTTACAGACTAAACACACATTAATTTTTAAAACAAGTATCTTCCTATACAAGTGTTATAAGGCAGCTAAAAATGCAGGTCTCTTCTGGCACAGAGGCACTGCAATTGAATTACTCATTAAAATCAGTAAGCTACAATGATTTAATCACACAGAAAAACTAGAAGTAGACAGCAGCAGAAACACATGGTAACCAGTTATTTCTACAGATTTATCAGTATTCTTATACGCCTCTTCTTCTTATGGGCCCATTTCTGACGACACTGACAATCTGCTACAAGTTAGTCAAATGCAAGTATCATTTGATTAAAGAAATATATGCAAATAATCTACTTATTAACAAAACCATTATCTTTATATATATACATGTATATTTCAATCACTTAAAAAGACATATTATTCTAAAGTATTACAAAAAGTTTTTATCTATTGCAAAGCAACATCCCTAGTTCCATGAATTCTATGCAGTCAAGGAGATATTGTGGGATGTGGGGGTGGGAAAAAAGAGATTTGGAGGAAAACATTATCTAAACTGCAACTTCAAATTTAATATACATTCTGTGGACACTACACAAGCAACCTGCTGCAGATTCATAATAAAATAATTCTGCCAAGAGAAAAGCACTTAAATTGTTGTAAGAAGAACGCGTCCTACTGCAGCTTAGCAGAAAAACATTTTATCGTCACATAATTTGTCAATAAATTACTTCACAACTGAAAAAAATACCTTCATCCTTGAACCACCAGTCCTTGATAGACAAACTGTAACTCCAGTGTACCTTGGCAACTATGCTTTCTCATGTAAATGCCTATGTGGGAGAATGCTTTGTTATGGGCTACGACTACAGTTCCCAGATAGACAGACATAAACAAGTGCCTGTGTGTTTTCTCTTCATAAGGTTCCCTAGTCTACAGCTAGAAAGACAAAAATCCACAATTACTCTCCTTAGCTAAAGAAAGTAGACAGAAATAACCAGTGTAATGAGACAAAGTTAACTGCCTTTTGCAGATCTCTGACTCTAAAGCAAGTTATCCAAGAGGTTTATCCTGAGTCCTTTCCCCAAGTACTGCTACTAACATTACAGCATTTTAATAAACTCCAGTACAGCCATTGCTAAATGTCATGGTTTAATGCCAATAGGCAGCCAAGTCCCACCCAGCTGCTCGCTCACTTTTCCCCACATGAAATGGGGGAAAGAATCAGAAAGATAGAATTGAGACCATTCATGGGTTGAGGTAAAGATAGTTTAATAGGTAAAGCAAAAGTCATGCACACAAGCAAAGCAAGGAATTAGTTCATCACTTCCCACGGGCAGGCAGCGTTCAGTCATCCCCAAGAATGCAGGGCTCCATCACATACAGCGTTGACTTGGGAAGACAAACGTCCCCCCCTTCCCCTCCTTCTTCTGCCGGCTCTATATGCTGAGTATGACACCATATGGTGTGGGATATCCCTTGGGTCAGCTGGGGTGAGTTGTCCCAGCTGTGTCCCCCTCGAATTCCTTGTGCACTCCCAGCCTCCTCACTGATGGGGTGGGTGAGGAGCAGAAAAGGCCCTGACTCCATGTAAGCACTGCTCAACAGTAACAAAAACATCCCTGAGTCATCAACACTATTTTCACCACAAATACAGAAAACACATCACCACAGGAGCTGTTATGAAGAAAACTAACTCCAGCACATCCACAATCAGTACACAGATTAACATTCAAGCACTTGTACTGAGGGAACTGTTCTTCCAAAGCAAATGATCATTGACATACTGATGAATCTAGATATGCAAATACATCTCCCAGTCTGCGGAAAAAAGCAGTCTCCTCACAACTACAGTGAATTTTATGCTCCCCGTCTTGAAATCTGACTTCCCTAGTCATCTCGCCTCCCCCAATTACATCACCTTTTCATTTTTAAAATAGAGGGACTATACTCATACACACAATAGCATTACTTCAGAAAGCAAGACGAGACCTGCTGTGATACACTCATTCCTTCTAATTCCACTGGGGAGCTCTCCCCAGCTTTAATACCTTTGCTTGAGAAAGCAAGCTGGTACAATGCCTGCCTTGGAGGGTATGAATACTGAGGAGGTTATTCTTTGATAAAAATCTCTTTTCCTCAGAAAGAAATGTCTAGATCAGGAACAGTGACAGATTCACCAAAGCAACATCCACTTGGCTGGAGTTTTCAGCAGACACTGGAAGAAGCAGCAAGGTGTGGAGTGAGGGAGTTCTTTACTGCCCACAAAATTTTCACATCTGTGTCAGAGTATCTCAGCACTGACACAAGTCATCTCTTACAATAACTAGTAATTTCCGATAACCCTAACAAAATGGAATAAAGCTTACTTAAACATTACAAGGTCCTCATTTGAAACCTGATGTATTTCAAGCCTTTTGAAGACAGCAGGAACCAATGAATCCCAGCAGTACACCTTCCTCAGAAGAATCACAGAATCAGCTGAGTTGGAAGGGACCCACAAGGATCACTGGAGTCCAATTCCTGTCCCTGCACAGGATCATCCCCAAGAGTCACACTGTGTGCCCAAGAGCATTGTCCAAACACTTCTTGAACTCTGTCAGGCTTGGCGCTGTGACCACTTCCCTGGGGAGCCTGTTCCAGTGCCCAACCACCCTCTGAGTGAAGAACCTTTTCCTGATATCCAACCTAAACCTCCCCTGACTGAGCTTCAGGCCATTCCCTCAGGTTCTGTCACTGGTCACCACAGAGAAGAGATCAGTGCCTGCCCCTCCTCTTCCCCTCACAAGGAAGTTGTAACTGCAGTGAGGTCTCCCCTCAGTCTCCTCCAGGCTGAACAGACCAAGTGACCTCAGCCACTCCTCACACGGCTTCCCCTCAAGGCCCCTCACCATCTTTGTAGGTCTCTTCTGGATGCCCTCTAATAGCTTAATATCTTTCTTATAGTGTGGTGTCCAAAACTGCCCCCAGGACTCGAGGTGAGGCTGCCCCAGTGCAGAGCAGAGTGGGACAATCCCCTCCCTTGTCTGGCTGGAGATGCTGTGCCTGATGCCCCCCAGGACACTCTTGGCCCTCCTGGCTCCAGGGCACNCACTTGTTGAACTTCCCATGGTTGGTGATTGCCCAGCCCCTCTATCTGTCGAGGTCTCTCCGCAGGGCCCCCCTGCCCTAGAGGGAGTCAACAGCTCCTCCCAGTCTTGCAATGTCTGCGAATTTGCTTAGTATCCCTAGAATCGCTAGAGAGTGTTGAAAAAAACTGACTGACTCAGTTCGAGCTATTTGGGATCCTAAGTATATCCTAGTCTGAATAAAAAAGAAAATAAAAATCTGCCTGCAGCCCAAAACCTTTTGAACAAAGTGATCCTGTGTATCAGTGAACAAAGAAATTAGGCTCTGAGGAATACCCATTCTGCCATCCTCAGCAGCTTCACATGCTCCAAAGCAGCACTCTGCTTTGCAGTTAAGAGTCTCAGAACTGAGCTACCAAAACATTTTTCACATGACAAAAGAAGCTCTTTGCACAGGGTTTTATGGCTGCAATTACTTGAAAAAAAGATACCGTGTGATATCCATAAGCATTGCCTCAACCATAGGAGGCTGGTCTTGCCTGATGTTACAGAGCAGTTCTTGCCTATTCAAAACCTTGCCTTCACCTGATGTCTCTGGTACTATTCAGCATCACAGATCAGTCCATTTGGTAAGAACTGCCCAGACCCTTAAAAATAACTACCTCTTAACAGAAAATTAGCAATAAGGGAAATTCAAACAAAAATATCTACTACCAGAAATGTATCTTACCTATCAGAGTTCCAAAATGGAGTAAGACTTACTCTCACCACAGCCATAACACAGTCAAGTTAATAACCATATGGTTATTTCTTGACGATATTTTCCAGTCAGCGTAACTGATGGAGGAACTGTACAGATTCATATGGTCCTTTGATTCTGATTCTTTTCATTTAATTTTGAAAGAAAAAAAAAAAATCCCTTTCCAGCTGAAAACATGCAGCACTATTAAAATATTCCTACTGTGCGATGAGCTGAAGAAACACCATAACACTTATCTTTCCAGGAATGCCTCAGTGACAAAAAGAAGCCAGTATTTTCAGAGATGAGAACAGGTGGCAATAGGTACCGAACTAGTTCCATGGCTAACTCTTGACAACTCATGTCTGGAAATAGTGAAGTACAAATACATCGGAAAAGTGAAAAAGCACCAGGTCTCTAGAGTTTGACATCATGTAAAGAAAGCAAAGTGTAACTCCAAGAAATACAACGCAGAACACATGCTGGCTACTGATACAAATTTTGAACATCCATGATCTTTCTACTACTAATTTTGCAAGAAGAGTAAGGAGCCTCCTTCAAATAAATGCATTTTTGGCACCTATGTATTAAATTGGCGCCTTGACTGAGTTCATATTATGTACATAAGCAGACTATCTACAAAAATAGCACTGAAATAGCACTGCAGATTTACAAATATTCTGGGGTTGGCAACATGACTTAGCATGACTTAAAACTCAGTTAGGACTATAGACTGTAACAAAAGCATGCTGAATAACTAAACAAATTAAGTTCTGAACAATATCAGAAACACTCCTGTCCAGTGACAGCTTCCTCAGAAACATTTCTGTGGAGAATGCTTGCTGCATACTTTTGGCTACTTGCCATGCATACTGTAAGTACCCCCACTACATTTCTCATTTGGTTGCCTCCTGCCTACTGAAGTCGAAGTTGGGCAGCAAGAACAAAGTAAAGCGGCATCGGGAGCACTGAACTCTGCGAGTTGCCCTACTTGGTCTCTTTGTCTCTCTTACAAACAGCAGCTTTCCAAAAAGGGAAGAATCAGGAACTGCTTCTGAAACCATCCCATGTGCAAGATGTGCTAATATGCTATTTCTGCTAAAGCAGAAGAAAAGATAGTACAGCAGAATGGAAAAGGATGGAAAGAGCAGACAAAATGATAATCCTCATGCAGAACATATGGACAAAGCTTCATTAAAATGTTCAGTTCATCTCTGTTAGTGCAGAATTACTCTCCAATATTCAAATGGATTTAAATCCTTGAAGTCTCTTTCATCATGCAGGTACCGTATCTCCTATGAGGGTCACAAGAGGACAGTTCCTTTACAACATGGTCATAAAAATCACAGAACTGTTAAGGTCGGAAGGGACCTCCAGACATCACCTAGTCTAATCCCAAAGCTCAGAGCAGGATCAACTAGAGCAAATTGCACAGAGCCTTGCCTAGTTGGGTATAACAATCCCATTGCCTGGATCATCTCCTCTTCCCTAATCGTGGCTGCACACTCTTGACCAGAGATCCTCGAGGGAACCACCTGAAAAAGAGAGACTATTGAAAAACAGATGACTGTCTATCAGGACTCAGAGCAACGTAGTTTAAAAGCATTTTAAAAGACTGCTACAGACAGAAAATGTTAGCTAGACTGCTATTCTTACCAGCTAGCAGGTGGAAGACGGATGATAACTTCAGGCTAGGAGCTGTTCATTCCTTTAAACCATTCCCCACAAAGCCTACTTGTCCTTTAACCATACAGGATGGTTTCACAGTTCCAGTCTTCTGGATTCTTTCTGAAGGAGTTGCTCAGTGGGCCAAACTGATGAACAAAGGTCTTTGCTCTGTGTTTATTTGGCCTAACACCGTGATTCTTGGGTCATGGCTCTGCAAGCCTCACAAGGGCATTCCGTTTGTATTTCAGTCACCGGGGCAAAACTGAGTGTGAAGTTATGATGCCTAATGGCATGCAAAGTATCCTGTTTTGCCTGCAGATTAGACACCACTCCAGAGACCTCGTGTACACAAGACACCAGTTCTGCCAATGAGCCTCTGGGTGCCCAAGATGTACTCAGTAGAGATGATGGTGCACTGAGTACAGGCCCCTGTTATAGTAAATGGAAATCAAGACACAGAACCTCCGAGGGTAATTAAATTTATTAACCTTGACCTAAACTTCCCAATACAAGAAAAAGCCACACACGCGTATACTCTGACCTTGGAAAAAACCAAAACCTCCAATCATCAAGACCCACAGCCAAAACGTCACAAGCAAAACAAAAAGGAATCAGCTGAAAGCTAAAAGACCCCAAACCATTGCTAGAAACGGCAGAGACCGGAGGCTTGAATTGAGTCAAGAGAGCTTGTGTGTGTCCACAAGCACAAAACGCATTCTAGTCCTGAGGGAAATTAATAGCTATTTAGTCATTAACTTCAAAATCCTCTGAGTAGGGATCACCTAGCTGCAGAGAAGATACCCAGATTTGGATACCAATTCAGCAACTACCAACAGATTAAAATCAAGGAAGAAAGAGAGTAATTAACCACTGCAAAATATTCCATGGCACCTGAACAGGGTATCATTTTCCCACTCCTAAACACATTCAAGCTACACAGGGATATGGGGAAAAGAATGATGCAGTGACATACAATTACATCCTGTGTAGCTTGACAGTTCAGATCACCTAAAAGGTGTATCTAAGATAGGATGCTCTCGTTCAAGTCAGGAGAAAGAAACAGAAAATGCGATTTTCTTGCCATCAGCAAGGTCAGTTTTGCCATGAGTGGTGTATTTCCACTGCGCCATGGATGGCACATGCAAACCAAAGCAAAGCACCGAAGCAGTGTCATGGGAATAACAAAATTGATCTTTCCAACTGGGGGAAAAAATAGTGAAATATGCGGAATCCTAGCTGTGATTACAGTACAGTTTTACGTACACAGGAACGGGTACAGTATTTTGCTTTGTGTTCCCAGTCTGCAAGCAGTCCTCATCCTGCAGGCGAAGCTATGGTAACAGGCTCTTACAACACTAGCTAAAGGACAAAAAAAGGATAAAAGCAAGGACTGCAAGATCTGCAGCAGAAAATTCAGGCTGAAGCTGACTGTCTCTTGAAAGAGGCACTTGTAGACAAACACAGAAGCTAACAGCTTACAAGATCTTGTGTTTAATCAAAGAGAAGGCCATTCTGCAGATCATCGACTACATCTTCAGTCTCCATACTTCAGACTAAATCGTATCTATCTATGAATTTATAGTCCTTGCTTCAAAAAGCACTGCTATTCTGACATCCTTTCTTGAGGAAGACACCAAGTAATTTTTCAGCTTCAGATTTCGGCGTAGAATTCACTTGCATCTTAAAGCCAGAAAACACACTACTCCATCTTGTCTGAATGACTGGGAGAAGTAATTTTACACACCTATGTACACTGAGACCCAAAAAGTCGTATCTCAATTCTTTCAATATACTTCAAAAGACTGTAGAGGAACTCCATAGTTCATATTAGGGTTTTTTACAGTGCCTAATCGCTTTTGGCATTAGACACCCATGCACAGACCATGTTTGCTATTCAGATTGAAAAACCTGACTGTTTTTGGCCTTGGGCCTCTTCCTTCCTCTCCTTACTATGGTAAGGAATCCTACATTATTCAGGGATATGTTTCCCATACAGATCTCCCTACAGGTTAGAAACCTTGATTCTGAAGTCTCTTTTGCTCTGGAAAGCAGTCTCTCGGCCTCAGACTTTTACCTATCTGCCTTCATCAAGAGAGCACTTTTTTTGAACAAAGGCTGCTCATCTCATTTTTCCCACAAGCTATTATCACCTGGGTCAGCAGACGTCAAGAAGGGTGAGCTGCCTGGTTGTTGTGAGGTTTTTTTGGCTTTGTTTTTTGAACTACAAAACTAAAATTGAGACTGAGTAGAAACACCATGGTGAAATGCTGATATCACAAACTGATTATTCTTAACTTGACTAGTTCCTTAGACAATCTTTTAGTTCTACTAGACCCACAAAACTTTAGTGGCATCTCAAAGGGAAAAATTTGTACAGTAGTTCTTCACAGGATGTCTACACAAGATAGGAATGGTCCTCTTTCTAAGCTTTACAATTGGTCTCATTGACATTACACATAACAGATGGTGGTAACTGCTAAAGCCATTATTACATATTTAATGGTGAAAAGAACCCGCATGTACTATTTGGGAATGAAATAATGGAAGGATTTAGTTGTATTCAAGGTCACATGAATTCTGTGCTTGAACTACTAGGTATCAGCTGTCTGCATCTCAGTATCATTGTTAACCAAAACATCACGGGGAGCTGCACAAGAAACAAGGATGCTATCATTTTGTCTAGTGCGCAATATTAACTTCACTATATCGAGGTTTGTCTCAAGACCACTGACATTATTCTCATTGAAACAGCATCTATCAGTCTTCAACATTGCATTAGATACAAAAATCAGAGAGTAATTGTCTTAATTTTACTCCTGTCTTATTCTTTATTACAGATTCGAGAACCACAGTGGAAAAAACCTCCAGTGTTGTGCTCTAAGGTAGTGGTTGATAAAATATGTCTCCATTTATCTTTTTACCTAGCATTACTTTTTATAGCACATGGAAACCCACTTTGTTATCTAAAACTCAGTAATATAGAATTCTCCTGTCTGTGAGGCAACTTTTGAACAGCTGCAGCTTACTTAAGTATATGGCACATATCAGTAGGATTTAAAGGTAGGAAAGGAAAAGAATATAGTGATTACACACCCCATATCTTTGTATTCACCTAAATTAAGCAGTTATTACAAAGGGAGAGTGATAAGAGATAGAGTTTGACCTGTGTGCCTCCAGACCAATGCAGTTCATAGCAATTGCAGATACAAACCAGTAACTCATTGCTAGAAAAAGCCGACGTTTATTTTCTCTTCTTAAAAGAAACTGATTCAGCTAGACCAAGCACAGTCTCTGTCATATTGCAGTTTCAAATCAGTAAGACTGGTGTTACACCTGTCAGCAAATTCTATCTGACTGTGTAGTTCAGTAAGAATCTGACTAATAGATTGTGCCATCCTGTCTTAACAAAGGTTTTAGAGATCGGTCAGTAGGCCACCTTAATTGCAGCCACAAGCTCCTAAATAAACTTGACGTGACAAAGATGATAAGAAACTACACAACCACAATGAGACAATGAGAACACCAGGATTGTGTTCCACTGTTTGTAAGAATCCCATCTGCCTTGTAGTGAAACTCTGCAAAATGTGTATGGCTACTGCAGTCCTGGGAAAACAGACCATCTTCACTATAGTTTCAATTTGTGCAGGCTATCCATCTTCTACAAAACTTTTATGTCCCTCATACTGCACCATCACCTTGTTCTTGCCTGGCACAATCAAACAGACCTCACTCAAAACATCTACAGATATCTCATACACCCTTACTAAAGCTCAACTTTGGTGAATATTATTATTAACAATCATAATTCTGGCCACTCAGAGTTGAGCCAATTGTAAAATACAGTTGTGCAAGACTGTCAGCAGTGCCCTGGCAGCAAGGAGGGCCCACTGTGTCCTCAAAGGCATCAGGCACAGCATCTCCAGCCAGACAAGGGAGGGGATTGTCCCGCTCTGCTCTGCACTGGGGTGGCCTCACCTCGAGTCCTGGGGGGCAGGTTTGGACACCACACTATAAGAAAGATATTAAGCTATTAGAGGGCATCCAGAAGAGACCTACAAAGAAACCTACAAAGAGACCCTTGAGGGGAAGCCGTGTGAGGAGTGGCTGAGGTCACTTGGTCTGTTCAGCCTGGAGGAGACTGAGGGGAGACCTCACTGCAGTTACAACTTCCTTGGGAGGGGAAGAGGAGGGGCAGGCACTGATCTCTTCTCTGTGGTGACCAGTGACAGGACCCGAGGGAATGGCCTGAAGCTCAGTCAGGGGAGGTTTAGGTTGGATATCAGGAAAAGGTTCTTCACTCAGAGGGTGGTTGGGCACTGGAACAGGCTCCCCAGGGAAGTGGTCACAGCGCCAAGCCTGACAGAGTTCAAGAAGTGTTTGGACAATGCTCTTGGGCACACAGTGTGACTCTTGGGGATGATCCTGTGCAGGGACAGGAATTGGACTCCAGTGATTCTTGTGCTCCCTTCCAACTCAGTGTATTCTATAATTCTATGAGACTTTTTTTCTCTCTCTTCTGGACAGATTTGGGTGAGGGAAGGGGGAAGGCTGTGCACTTACAACATCACTGCTCACTGAGACAAATCTGCTGCCAACACAGGTGTAAAGTTTCAGAAAGTTTAACTCTTACTTCAACCTAAATCTGGATGCAAAGAGCATATGGCTTAAAGTTAAGATCAAACTATGGCACGCATGGGCTAAAGTTAAATGTTATGGTAAATGATGGTAGTAATATGGAAAATAGATGTAAGAATAGCTGAAAACAGTAAAAAAACAGAAACCAAAACACAAAAAACCTGCAACTCATTCAGAATCCAGATTGCTGAAGAGAAAAATATTTGCAAACTTTAAAGAGACAGTTTCATATGAGAAGAAGCAGCAAGCTAAAATGAAGGTCAATATACCAGTACTTAAAAACTGAACCATGAAACTGGCAGGTGTAGTATCACTGAGCACAGACAAAGTCCAGCCGGATTGTACATTAAGCGTTATTCAAAAGGAATCTTCATAAGCTCATATCATATAAAATATAACTGAATTTCTACATAGCCTTCTTCCAAGAGTAAATATATCACCCTTTGCAGCGATTTCAATATTTGACTATAACATATTATCAAGCAACTTCTGCAAGCATCCCTACTATACATACACATAACAGAAATCGCTATTACACCAAACATCCCATCAGGAAAAAGTTCTGGAGGTTCCAATGCAGCTGAATTTTTCTTTCTAGACACATATGGAGTTTTAATTTAAGTCATTAGGCAACCCATAGAAATCCAAGCTTCTTGAGAACAGTTTTCAATCTTTTGAACTAAACACGACTGAAAACATAAGAAGCAGCATATTGCCATAACAATCTGTGCTGGTTTGGGCTAGGATGGAGTTAATTTTCTTCAAAGTAGCTGGTAGGGGGCTGTGTTTGGATTTGTGCTGAAAACAGGGGTAATAATACAGGGATGTTTTCATTATTGCTGAGCAGTCTTAAGGCCCTTTCTGCTACTCACCCCACCAGTGAAGAAGGCTGCAAGTACACAAGGAATTGGGAGGGGACACATCTGGGGCAGCTGACCCAAGGGATATTCCAAACCATATGTTGACATGCTCAGCATATAAAGCTGGGGGAAAGAAGGAAGGGGGGCATGCTCAGAGTGATGGTGTCTGTCTTCCCAAGTCACCATTACATGTAATGGAGCGCTGCTTTCCTGGGGAAGGCTAAACACCTGCCAGCCCATGGGAAGTGGTGAATGAATTCCCTCTTTTGCTTCGCTTGTGTGGATTCTGGTTTACATATTAAACTGTCTTTGTCTCAACACAAGTGAGTTTTCTCGCTTTTACTTTTCCGATTCTTTCCCCCATCCCAGTAGCAGGTGAGTGTGTGAGTGGCTTTCCTCCGAGGTAACCCAGAGATTCCAGAAATCTATTTTATAACAAGAGCAAAACCAGTGTTGAGTGAAAGGCATCACACACTGATTGTTTAAAAAGGCAAAATAAATAACTACAAACTGACACACCTTAATGGCACACACCACCACCTCCACCACATCTACTAAATAACACAGGTTCCTACACCTGCTCCTAAATATACCCTAGCATGTTTAAACAGTCCCACCTACAACTTGTGGACCATCCTATCTCAATGCAAAGTATGCAAGAATGGCTCCATCTTCCTAAGAACAAACCAACCCTACACCAACACACTCCAGCTCCTGAAAAAACCCCAAAACCCCAAACAGCCACCCACACAAAACACAGAACCCTAAAGACCACATTATGTCAGGCTCTGCCCTCTGCGAGCATGAGCTCCCCTTGCAGACTTTCTAAATAGAAAGCAATTGGATGTATTATTTCTGATTCTTTCATTACCTTGTTGGCCTTTCTCCTTGACTACATTTGTTATCCAGGCACAGCACCAAGGTCAGCAACAGAAACTGTTTTTTCCCCTTCCATAAAAGGTTTCAATGGCAGAGTCAAGTGTACTTATTCTAGTGTAACTTCTACATTTAAACACAAAAATCTCAGCTATTTGTAATTTAGTCAACTACAATTCAAGTAAAATTTACATCTTGGTAAGCTATAATAAATCTTTGGTCATGTTTTGGGGGGGGAGCAAGACACCTCTCAAAGAAGAAAAAAAAATAGTGTCAGGCATCAAACTCCATTTGCAATTAATATCTCCCTTACTGATAAACATATATGACGAAAGAAAACACATCCACTTAAAAAAAAAAAAAGGTGTTTATCTTTTTTCCCAGTAAAATATCAAAGTACTTGCCAAAAAATTATGTTGAGTTTAAAAAACAAAAATAAAAACCAGATTTGAATAACCTCAAGATCTCTAACAATCAGTACTTCTCTGACACAATTAGAAAAAGGAAAGAAATGGTGTGTTTTTCTGTGAGAATTAAGACGCTTAATATCCGATATGGCCATTTAAAAAACCCCAGCAAAACAACAAAACCCCAAAACTAAGGAGCTACAGTCTCATTTCAACCCCCATTATAATCCTGCCCAAAGTCACCTCATTCTTCACAAAGAGATGAGAATAGCACTCCTTGAAGCAATGTTCTCCATTTAAAACCATTTGCCACCGATGTCCATCAAGTGTCCACATTTGCTTTCCAGTTTAACCTCTCCAGTAGGAAGTCTCCTGTTGTCCCTCTAGACAATCCCTTGTTACAGCACAACTTTTCTATCACTCCTTACTAGCAATTATAGTCAATAATGTACACTACACCTACATCAATACCTTAACTCTACCCTTCAGTAGCTGGAACATCACTCTCTATATAACCCTTTATGACAGTATTATTCTGGGGTGGCACAAACTTTCAAGAATTATGACTAAAGCTTTCAAGATGCAATTGGCAATGTTTAACAGCAACAAATTATGAGTTCAGCTGTCCCAGACAGCATCAATACCTTGTTGATAATACACAGAATGACAGTGGTAGTACCTCTAGCCCTGTCACGAATCACTGGCACATGAGCAAGCAAAAAACAAAAAGCCCCACAAAGCTCAAAAACCCCACACTTTCTCAACTACATCTGTCGCACCCCTTACTGGCAGAGTGAAGTGCATTTCACTTACCTGCTCTACTGGCTTTTCACTATTTAGATTCTCTTCACTGACAATGAGACCCACGACCTACAAGCTGTTGACCATTTATTCTGCATTACGGCCCAGTTCCAGACAAAATAAAAAGCTTCACTGTTCACTTGTAATGCAGACAAAACTCTGTCTTCAGCATCTTCAACATACTCTTACAAAAAAAGAGCAAAACTAACCCTAAAGAGAAGCAGCTAAACCTTCTTTCTCAGCTCTTTTCTAGGACACTTGTCTTTTCAAAAATACATATAGTTTCACAATAGGAAGTCAAAAGTTTTCATATATGCTATCGGCTGCAGAGGCTGATGAGGTTCTAAACTCTTCCAGTTTTGTTATTTCCTTCTGGGCGAGCACGTGACATCCTTGTATTTCTCACCGTATTTTCTTCCCAATCTTAAGTCATCGGTCCTTAGAGTGGCTGAATAAAACATGAATGATTTCCAACTTTACGCAGTAAAGTCAGACACTCAGCGTGATCATTTTAGCTTTCTCTGACACACTATCAAAACAAGTGGTTCTTCATCTGACCTTCAGTTTTAAACAATTTGAGAGCTTTAGAACTCAGCTCCCCCATTCTCAGCTCTAGAGCCATGCATTCATTCACAAGTGCATGAACTCACTTTTCCTACTCACTAACTTTCTTCCAGAAAGCATCAATTTGGAATCCACATCCCCAAAGCCTAGAAGCAAAGCAGCTACTCCTTCTCCCCTTCTCACAATGAATCTGCATCTAAACCACAGAGAACACTACTGGGTATTTATACCTCCTTCAAACTATCTCTAGTTGCAGTCCATCAGCAAACAGAGTAAACATTAACTCTTGATGATCAGTCTCACTCTCAAACTGTTATCCTCCCATGAAGTATTCCAGTTTCAGGATGCTGGAACTGTCTGAAAACGCAAAAGCCAGGCACAGGATGCACATTCAGCTCTCTCACTGCTCAGCCCCACTCGACATCCCTTAAGAACGAGATATCACTTACAGAACATCTGTATTTTGATTACTGGGTTCTTCCTGTGCCATGTCTTAAAAAACATCAAGACAAACGGAATTGAATGAAGCTATGCTTGGATAGCAGAAGGCTTTTATTTTATTCTTTGTAAGCACAGTACCACAGTTATTTCAAAAGTGAGCTAACTCACTTTAAATAAGCCAAAAGAGATGGTCACTAAAAACAAGGAAGCACGCATGTGTGTGCATACTGAGGTAAAAAGGTGTTATATTAAAATACTTTGTGACTAGAGGAGTAATTTTTATTTACTCTCCCCTCACCGCCAGGCAGGAATATGCGGCAGCAGGACCCGCCCCGTCACCCCCGAGCCAGAGGGGCCGGACAGGAGGTCGGGAGGGCTCAGCCTCGGCGGCTCCGCGACCCCGCGCACCCAGAGCCCCGCCCATGCCACGGGCAGGCTCCGCCGAGGCCACTTCTGTCCACCCGCCTCCCCCGCTGCCAGGCTCGCCCAGCTTCTCACCGCCTTTCCCTGCGGGAAGGGCGCCGAGGCTCGGGATAAGCGAGTCCCGCGGCAGCGCGGTGCGCCCGGGCCGGAAAGCACCTCGGCTGAGGGCAGCCGCGCTCGGGGCCGTCACCACCGCCGCCCCCCGACTCCCTCCGTCACCAGCCCCGGGAGCAGCACGGCGGGACCGACCACCCCCGCCCCTCACG
>VZTA01009486.1:35142-70916 GCA_013398855.1 Mohoua ochrocephala
CCGGCCCGGCCCGATGCGGTGCTGTGGGGCCGGTACGGGTCGGTCCGGGGCAGGGGAGCGGGGAGAGCCCTCCAGCCGGCGAGAAGTGCAGAAAAGGGGCTTTCTTTTATGTCCCCGCTTTCTGTCGCCTTCGTAACCTAATTCCTGCCGCTGCTGGTGTCCCAGTTCTAACAGCGGTGTCGGTGCCGTACAGCTTGGCGTTTAGCCATAAATCCATATGTAAGTGCTTCGGCCTCAACTTCCCTCAAACTTAAAGGTTTCTAATTTACGGCGACAACCTACTGTTTGCTTCCAGTTGTGCTTCGTTACGGCACATTCATACAAAGGCGTAATGTGCCTTGGGAGCAGGCGATACTTGAATCTCTTCCGAATTAAACCCCTGAGAAGGGGACCGAGTGCTTCCTTAGGTAGTGTAAGGCCAAGATCAAGGCTGTGAAACTCAAGTGCCCTTCTTAGCGCTGGAGTGTTTTGTAACTATTTCTCTCTGCTTCAGAGTAGCATCACAAGCGGAGCACTAACAGAATTTGAAACACTGGATACCTCCAGCCTTTTAGGTAGTAGGTGACTGTTAGCGGGCATCCTGCGAGGAGCAATGGTCACCTCGATGTGGCCGAGCGCAGATCTAAGTGCAGGTGATGGAGAAATCTCATGTGGGGTCTTAGTAACTGAATGGTTTTTACTGTGGGATGTGTCAAGGGAGCGTACCGATGGTACTGGACGTTTTAAAAAGCAGCTCGGGGGTATAGCAGAGGATGGATGGCAATATTTTATAATGCGAATGTATTTGAGGTATCGGCCTTTCACATCTCTGATTAGCTGTATTTCCATCTTTGTGTTTTATCTGGAAAACAGATAAAATAGGAAGAGTAGAAGTTTTATATTTCTGTGCTTTCAGCAATACAGCAATACTTTCAAGTCCTTTCCAGATGGTTTGCACAAAACACTTTCTTTCAGAACTGCAGGTTTTAATTTTACTGTGTGTAGCTATTTTTACAGTGCTAAGCAGATCATATAATTTATATTTGAAAGGTTCTTCCCCCCCATCATTTTGCATGCTTTTCAAAATGTGTGTTATGTGGTTTAAATGGACTCAGACCATGTTTAATAGTTTTATGAATTACAATGTTATGCATTGGAGATTTAATTCTGAGTGCTTGAGGCAGACTCTGTGTGATCTGACATAATATTCCTAAGTTAAAGAATGCATTTATTATGCCGTTGTTCAGTAACGCATGAACTAAAATCTAGGATTGTCAAATAAATTAGTTGATTTTATTTTAGATTTTTTTAAGCTTTTCATTTTAGTACTATAAAGTGCTATTTGCATTTAGTTAGTCATATATCTAGTTTGCCCTAGAATGGTATAAGGCATACCTCTGATAACTTTTTAGAATTTCCAGTCCCTCTGAAATGAGTTTAAATTCCTGGTGCAAGTTGAAATTACACTTAGAGTGGAGTCATAAATGCTTTAAACAAGCATTTAACAAGCAGCAAACATAGACTGCTGTTGACAGAGGTGTTGGGGAGAATGTGTTTTGTCTATGTAATGCATAAAACCACAGTCAAATCCAAGACTTGCTGAATCAATGGTAATATCCCTAATGGGATATTAAAGGGATTGGGATTTCACATTTGTGTATGGCAAAATCCCACAAGTATGAATAGTGATACTGTTGGCAATGCCAAGCTGTTGAAACAAAAAGTTACCAAAGCAAGAACAAAAATTTCAAGGTCCATTATGGCAAACTAAAAGTTATGTTCTAAATGAATTCCAATATGCAAAACAAGTTATTTCAATAGTAATTGGTACATGTGATAGAAAAAATGTATCCTTGAGTAGAGGGATTCATACCTGATCCTGAGGAAAGCTTGGATGTTCAGTTTCCACTGTATCTGAACATCAAGCAGCATCCTGCCCAGAGGGTACCCTCTGCAAGCTCCCCTGAACGTTGCCTGTCCTGGTCCACTTATCGTGTCACAGTTATGAAAGGCTTTTTTGACAGCAAATGTTCTAATAGGAAATATTTGTAGACGCAGTCTGGATGACTGAATTGCAGCTTGATTGTGAGCTTTGCCTGGCTAAATTGTGGACTTCAGAGTAATTATTGGGATGGTTTTTGTGTGCCTTAATAAGGATGGTAAAATGTTACTTTACACCTGCCTTTGGCAGGAACTTTTTTTCCCTGTTTGTAATTACACCGTCAAAGCAATTTCCTTGTGTAGCTATGATAATCCTATGAGAAGTTTTAGTAATAAAAAGAACATAGCCCCTCAAATAACCTGCTGGTTTTTTATGAGGTATACCATTGGGGGCCCTTTGAATCTGCATCAGTCAAACAAAAACAGCTGTTTCGGTTCTACTTCATGAACAAGACAAGTCTTATTTGCTGCTTCACTTAATCAGTACAGTGAATTTGTTTATATCTAACCATGCATGGTGAATGAGAGGACCACTAATGCAGAAAGTTAGTTGTTAGCCCATCAATTATGATTGCATTTAAGAGAGACTTTCAGTTCTTAGAAATGTATTACACGGGCCAAAATATCCCATTGAATTGAAAATGTTCTGTTTGCTAAAAGGGTAGTTTTGTTTGAATAGCTACAGGAAAAAAAAAAGTATACACATATTAGTTCAGTTTGCCTTGCAAAAATTCATAGTCATCCACGAACCATATGGCTTTCCTACCTCTAGTAGAGAAATAGCTCTCAGCATGGCAGATACAGTATGTCAACAGCTATGATCAAATATAAGTAGAAGTGGGCATGGATGAATCAGAATCTCTTTAAAAGTACTTGTTGGAGAACACAACTTCTCATATTTCAGTCCTTATATATCTCCATTATAGAATTATATTTCCCGGAACAGATTATAGTTCATCACAACTACTTTCTGTTGGAGAGGCCAAAATGATTCATTAAAGTAAAATAAGTACTCTTCCCATGATATTTATTTAGAAAATGTCAAGTAGCAGTTTATTCATTTAGTACACGCTCAGTTGTGATGAGAGGATGGAAATCACTGCAGTTAGATTTCTCAATCAGTGTTTCCACGCATGCATATATATTTGGTCTCACTTTGCTTTTATCTGTTTCTCACTGTACTCTCTTAGATACTTCTTTTGTGCATAAAATTTACTTATCTTCCATGCATTTTCATTCCATATTTGTCACATTTCCCTTGTCCTTGAAAATGAACAGCAAATAACTTTCAATATGGCATTGGCCTTAAGCCCTCTAAATTTTTTGTGGCTTTATAAGCATATATTCTTATGAAGTAAAAAGACTTTCTTTCTACTTTTGATAGTAAATGTAGTATACACCAGCAGTTACCAGAAATGCATGAGGTATACCATAGATGAAGGCTTTTATCTCACAAGGGGAATCAGTGTCTGTTATCTTCAGTAGATGCTGCAACCACTGTGTGTAGATAAACTGACAGTAATGGAACATGTCAAAAATATGACCAAATGCATAAATCCAACAAGACAAAAATCAGTAATTTAGAGATTCAGACTGCACAAATAGCAGGAAGAGCTGAAGTATACACCAGAGCTTTCTGTCTATCTCTAGCTCCCCATCTTGGGTCCTTCATAGCTTCACCTCCATGCAAAATTCTTCCACCACTCTCAGTTTGCATCTTCCATCTTAAATACTCTCTTTAAAAAGGAAATTTGTTACATCAGAAGAAAGGAGAGCATCTCGGAGTTGTTAGATTGACCTGAGCTCATTCTGAATACAAAAGGTTGTTGCATTTCAGTTTATTCTAGAAATGTAAAGGTTAAATCTTGATAGTGACATGGAAAGCAGTTAGGAAAGCATAAAACTAAGACACAGATTTAGGGAGAAATTGAACACCACTCTAGTGTAGTGGTCAATTAAGGTGTCTCTGATACGTATTTCATCTTGGAAGCTGAGAGGCTGCTCGAGCAGTGTTCAGCCTCTGGCGTGCTGCCTTTCAGAGGAAACAACTCCTCTGTGTTGTCCTGGAGAGGCAGCAGGTCAGTACTGAGAAAAACAATTCAAAACGATTTTTATTATCCTTCTCCTTTAGTTGAGGTGATACTGTATTTTCAATAATCCCTAAGGTGTGGCGAGAATGCAAATTAATTGTTTAAGCTTGTCTGGAATCTAATTTCCCTTAGCATGCCAGTTTTTTAAAAAACGTTGATTTCCTTAATGAAATTTATTTTTGTGCATTGGAGGTCAACTGAATTAGTTTCCTGTGATTCTTTGCTTCTTGAGGCATGGCTTGTATTGTGAAACTTTTAAATGTCTTAATAACGTTATGCAAAGTACATATCATAAAATATCACCAAAGTCTCCAGCAATTCTCCTCGTTTCGCAACTGGATAGGCTGGTGACTCTTCATAGAAAACAGACACAATATTGTTAATGATGCGGATAACCAAGTTACCCTTACAGGAAACTTTGTCCAAACCATTTCACTCTCTTGTGGTGGGTTTTAGAGCTCGTGCAGCTGCAGGAATACAGAAGTATGCTATTGTATTATCCTGTGCTTTTCTGGAAATGAGGAGTAGAACAAACTTCTCAGCTTTCACGCCTGCCTTCTAGTTTCACAAGTAGCCTATAAAAATAACACTAAACAAATAGCTTCAATCGCCACAAGTGGGAGGTTAATTTTTAACCTCTTTTTTTTCCCCCCCTGAATAGCAGACAGTAGTGAAAGAATCTCAAGTAGTTACTACACCTTTTATTTCTTAAAATCTAAAAAATAGGGGAGCAAGGAAAAAACCCCAGAGGATCTTCCACATTCTTATTGATTTATGGCTTAATAAGTCATTGGGATATAAAGCTGCAGAGTATAAACACTCTTATTCTCTCAAATTTGTCTAAGCAGAGTCCAAGTGAGATAAAAGACAAGAGTTTTGCTTCATTCATGCAGAGTGAAATTCTTTCCAAAGAGCATCAGTATAAAGGCCACCTTTATCCTCTGCGCAACAGCAGATTTCGCTTAAATGAACAAATATATTCTTTAGTTTTAGAGTTTGATAACAATTATCTTCCCTGATGAGCAGAAAGGAGGACAAAGCTTGCTTTTATTCCTTTGATTTACTTCCCTTGATCTTGCAGCATTTCAAATCCTGCATAGTTGAAGCTACAAGAAGAATCTGGGCCTTTTTTTAATGCTAGAAAAGGAAATGGAAAAGTACAACCAAATGTCTTGAGAAAACTATGTATCTGTCTCAATTCTTTATCATACCCTTGACCAGGCTTCCTCATGATAACACAATGTAGAGGAAATAACATGTAGACTTAAGAATGTTTGGGTTTTTTTAAATGGGGCTATGAAGACCATCACAGCAAGGAGATGCTGCGTATCAGTAAGAGGTATTAATATCCTCCAGCTGGGAAGACGATGGGCTCCCATTGGGAAGAATGACACGAGCTTCACCTTCCCTCTGGAGGAGAGCTCAAGCCCCTCTGATGTTTCCAGTCCTTTCTGGCTGCAGGACATGCAACTGATCTTTTCTTTGATGGCAACTTGTGGCTTTGTTATCTAGCATCTGGCCTGGTTTGTGGCTATTTTGGGATTATCTTTGCCATAATGTTTTACTTAAAGGTAAGAAATTGAAAAAAATGTGATTGTTAAGTGCTCCTGTTATGCGTTGTGTACATGATAATTTTATTTTGATTTGAGTCTGAGATTTTGATCTCACTCGAGGGTCTGTTTACAAATACTGTCATTTAGAAATAGCTACTATGGCTTGTATTCATACCATAAATGTCCAAAATTAGTTTTCAGAGCTAGATAAATTATTGGATTTAAGGGAATAGCTTCAATATTTAATAGGTTGATTTTTAAATAACTAACGTAAATGATTTTTTTTCTTAGTAACTTAGCAGAACTGTAAATTTACTCGTTTACTTTCTGGAATTCAAATGAATAAACAGGAATGCTCTTTTCTTCCTCTCAGTTTTAGTAGACTGAGAAATCAAAATGTTACACGTAGCCCAGGCACAGGTCCTTCATTGACACAGTTCATTGAGACTCCAGTTTACTATAATGTGTAGATCAGAGTAATTTTGTCACAAGGTCCAGTGGTTTATAGCATTGTATGCAGAAAAGGCTGCAGTACATATGAAAATGCAGCATTACTTTTGCTACCTGTCCTGAAATGCATTGGATTCTTAGTGTCTCCCATCTCCATATATGTCAGCTCTTATTCATTATGCAAGAAGTGAGTGTAGCAAGTGAGGTGTTTCAGAAGAAATTACTTTTTATGAAGTTGAAAAGGCATGCAATTAGTTATGATATCGTGTACTTTTATAATAATATAGATGCTAAGTAATTTGATAACAGTTTTCTTAAATGATAATTTATAACGTACTACTCAAAAATCTTAACATGACACTTTTAAAGGAGAACGTTTCTGTGATATTTTTCAGTCTCATTCTCCTTTAGTAAAATGATGCATTCTTATATTGCGCTGACCTTTCTCACAAAAATTTGAGCTATCTACACTGCAAGGTTTCAGTTGCAACAGGATTTAAAAAGTTATATATTACTTTATGAATTCGAAGGCACATAGTGACCTTTGAAAGTAAGGAAATTGAGGACCAAAGTATTACAATAGATCTAAACAGTTAAATTAAATATTTTGAAGTGGTTATTTTTCTTTTCAAATTAAGAACTGATTGATAAATTAATTTTGGATGCTTCCCAAAATGTTTCTCTTTTCCTTTCCATTAATGTTTCTCTACAGCTAAAATAACTTGTTAAAGGTGACAGAAATCAGTGGAAATATTTTTATGTCCACCAATAAAACACCTCATATAGTAATGTGTGTTCGGTCATGAGGTAATTTATAATGCAGTTAATGTTCTTTTATATTGTTTCATTTTGCATTATCTTTTTTTACATGTATTTCTTTTTTTTTCCCCTTAATTATTTTATTTCAAAATACCTTCCTCATTTGATGGTGCATTTTGATATTGTGCATACCTGAGTAAATATCTCATCTGACATATTAATATTTTTAACATGTACTGTGCTTATGACTTAGAGCAGTGTGGAAGTCTCTCCAATAGTCTTGGTTGTGGATAAGTTACGCAGCACACTTACTTTGCTAACCAGTGTCAGGTCTCTGATCAGTTCCCTGGGATTTTTCTATTTCTTTTTACTTTCCAAAATTGTCATGAATTGCTGTTCTAAAACTTATGCAGAAAAAGGAAAATACAAAGCTGAGAAGCTCAGTGTATGCCAGGCTATAGAATAATGCTTTGATCAATAAAATAAAAAAGTTTCTCCTATATAAGTGTATCACATTCAGATGGCATTCTCTTTCAGGAGCTTTCCTGGCATGTTTGTGAATAATCTTCTGTTTAGTTGCACTCCCGAGTAATGTAATACATTTTTTTTCCTTTTCTTTTTTTTTTAGAAAGATACAAATGCCTTTTCCAAACTTCCTTTAATAGAATATTTTCTCTACATTTGTTAATTTCTTTAAATTTCACTCCATTATTTTAAACACTTTGTGGTAGGCTTCCTAATTGGATAGAATTTTGTTTAAAATATACTGACAAATGTCCATTTGTTACTCCAACATGGACACTGGAACTTAGCAAAGTAGTGTGATACCTGAGAATCACAAGAATGTGTGAAACTTTACATTCTGATTACAGCCTGGAAATTAAACCTAGCATTTTGCTTCACTGCTAGAATAATCAGTACTCTCGGTACAACTTGTTACCATTTGTGTTTTCCTGCACTTCACGTTGCAGCCTGTGAGCTGGAGGGTGAACAGACACAGGAGCAAGCCCAGGTCAATGTTGGAAAAAAGGGAGAGTATTATGGATGGGTTTAGGGAAACACGTGGTACTGCTTGGCACCAGAAGAAAAGAGGACAAATGATCAAGAATAGAGATGAAAGTGTCAGAGTGTAACACTGGAGAGATCCTAACTGGGCAGGACACGGGATGACTGTTTTGGTTGCTTTATTCTGGTTACATGTGAGGGGCAGGAACAAGCTGCATACTATCACCTTCCTGAGGGATCACACGCATTTTAGGAACTGCGCCATGCAAGACTGACAGACTTAAATGTTTTCATGTGTACAAGATAAAATTGCAAGGTCTATAGGTAAACAGACATCGGTATTGCATAATGCATCTTGATATATAAAAATTTATAGAAAAGGCTCAGCTGATATGAGGTAGCTGCCAGGCTACATTTGGATTGTTCATTACTTGGAAAACAGATTGCCCATAAAATAGGGTAACTTATATTAAAAAAAAAACCCAACAAAACCCAAGAAGACGTTTACTGCAAGAAAATATTATTCTGCTATTAACTTCAGTTGCATAATTCTACATAATTATGGATAAAATTTGTCTCTCTTTTTCAACATCTTTTATGAGGCTGATCCAAGTTACCCTAAGAAATATCTTACTCGTTATTATCACTGAAATTTGCCATGAAAGCTGTGCTTCTCTTGACCAATGGAATAAACTTTTCCTATGTTTCTGATTTTAGAGCACAAGGAGCAAAGTATTCTTGGCAGCCAGGCTGTTCCCGTGTGAATTCTCTTCTGAAAGACATCAATGTGATCATTAGTCGTCTTTATTTTTTCAGAGTAAAACATAAAATCCTCCAGCCTTGTCCTCCCTTCATAAATATGTCCAGCTCTTGTAATCACTACCACTGGTGAAATCTCATCTGAAAGATCTGCAAGAAGTACCAAAATAAACAGCAATGTATGTGCATGCAAGATGTCCCCATTATGAAGGAATGATAGATACACAGAAATGTTGTTTCATAAAAATTTACTGATGCATTTTCCTAAAAACTGTATCCATGAAAATTTACTCTAACTGTCCAGTACTACTATTGCTTTGGCTGTAGCTATTAATCCTGTGTAGTTTGACCTAGGGGATTTTCTGATATTCTTTAGATTTTTTCATGTATTGTTTTAACACAAATGTGTTTCAACCTATATGCCATAAACCTCTTAGAAAATTGACTGTATATATAAGCAACGAATTGTGATAATACCCAAGCATTTATATATGTTCCACAAAGGAGAGTGGAGAAAGAGGGAAGATCGCAGACCAAACAGTAAGTTTTCAATATCTTTAGATTTCAAGAAATTTTAAGAGTAATTTAAATATTCCCACTGAAAAAAAAAGTGATTAAAGTGTAATAAAACAAATAAAAGTGGTAAGTCAGAAGATAATATAGAATTAATGGTACTGGGCAATAGCAAAGTAGTATTCATACAGTCATTATGAAAATGAAATTAGTAATAATTTCAATTTTTCCCTATGGAGGCAGTTAATTGTTCGTAGATATATGGAAAAACTCATGAACTGAAAGATGAAAATGGATTTGAACTGATTCCTGCAAAAATTGAAATATGATATAATGTCATTTAGTGGGTATGTATAAATTTTTTTTCCCCCTCACTTGTGATGTGAAATTTTTATTTAGAAATCAACGAAAATAATTTCCTGGAATCTTGCCTGTTGTCACCAGGAAACGACATTTTTCAGAATTTCCTTGATATTAATATTTTCATTGTGTGTTTTTTTTTTTTCCACAGCAGGCAACTTGGAAATTTCAGCTGGTGTTGAAGTGATATATATTTGTGAATTCATGTAGAAATATCTTCCATGTGTGTTTGCGGCCGAACCTGGGCCTTCATTTAGTTTCTTGATGCAGTAAAAAGGGCTGGCTGAAACCTCTTGTTCCCAGCTGTGTTTTGGTCGCTGTGGTTATTGCAGGCTTTCTCGTGCACAATGGCAGCTTGTTCGCTGTACCTGTGCCTGATTGCGCGGCGTCCGAGTATGTCGGGGGTGAGGAGAACGCAGCATCCTCATTTTTGACAGGAGGCAGCATTTTGATAGCTCTGGCTCACACTTGGGACTAAATGCAGCTGGGCTCCCCTTAGTGTCCAGCATCGCTTTAGGTGCCATAGCATCTCCAAGGTGCCCACATAGACCTGGCTGGCACAACGAGGACTGGCTGCATCCAGGTCAGGGGCACCCAGCCCTGCCCAGGGAGCACCAGCTCCCCAAGGTGGCCCTACCCTGCCACTGGTGAAGAGCTCGGGGCCATGTTAGGGACTATAGACAGTCACACTTCTGCCCTTCAGCCACTGCTCCAGAAGGGTCCCATGTAAGCCACGTGCTGTATCTGCCAACTTGATACAAATCTGCCCACCTCAGGTACCTCGAACCTTCCAAAATAATGCCAGGTACCTGTTTGCAAGTAACTAAATCCTGCCCAAGACCCGTGCTGCCATTGCACCAAGGAGAGCTCTTTAAGAGGCAGTACCTGGCTGTAACCATCGACTTTGATGAAAACAGCTTCAGTGGGAAAGCAAATTTAAAACTAATGGATTCTAGAGATTTAAATGCATTTGTGTTTTTTATTTGATACAATAAATGAGCACATATAAAGTGCTTTTCAGATATGCTTGGAGAGCATTGTGCTGCCTGTGTGCAAATTTCAGCTGTCAGTTGCTCAGACTTCAGCTTATTTGTATTTAGTTTTCACAAATGAGCCTACTCCCCAGTGAAAACCAGCCATCCGAAATATCTGAAATGTTTTAATTCAGCCATTTGAGTTATGGGTGAACAAGGAAGGTTTTGCCTCTGAACTCAAACCCAGTTTTTAGGTGCCACCTGGCAAAGGCACCCCTAAACACATACCTTGCTGTGAGCAGGGTTTTTGGTTTTAGCATCATATTTGGGCTGTGTCATACTTCAGTTGTTCTCACTGTACCCTTCCATGGAAAAAGTGACTTTTATGTATTAACTCTCTGAGCAAAATTTTGATGAGCATGGGCATTTTCAAGTCATAAAGATCAAAAACTGCCTACACGAAAAGCTATATTCTTGGCTTCTCTATGTTGTTTATGAACAAATAATCCATGTTCCTATTTTTTCTTCTAATGTGAAACTGGAAAAAAGCATTTTCTTACTGTTCCTGCTTCTGTCAGAAAAGTAGTCAAATGCCCCAAAACACTGAGCTGGGATAAATGCTTTACTGATGGCTGAAGAGAGAGCATCACCAAGTTATTCTCCCCAAACTTTGCAGCGCCCTTTGTTTGATAGCCTCTCCTTCCATCGATGACCACTGAAGGTGTGCGAGGTGCCTGAGACCAGAACAACACTGCATGTAATGCCACAGTGGCTCCTGCCCTGCCACTGCACTGTTGATGAATATGCCATCTTTGGGGCTTGTGGCCAACTGTAAATTTCCTGCAAGCGGGGAAGTCCATTTTTCTATGGTGTTAGTGAGTTGTCCATCTCTGAACTTGCCGCAAGCTGCCCCGGTCACTGGAATGATGAGAATTACTGGAGTATTTTGGGCCGTTCCTCTGCTGGCATCAGAGAAACCTGAAGGAGGGGCCTGGGAGCGAAGGGGCACCTGAAGATCTCCATCCAAAATGATGTCTTCAGGCCATACTGAAGCTGGGCAGCATATTGCATTTTGCTGCCAAACCACAGTTACCAGCTCCTAAGCTCGCCCCACTACTGGAACACTGACCTCTCTTCCAGGTGCAGTGTTTGGGAAGAGCGCAGTCAGCAATCCTCTCTGCTGATCTCCAGTAAAGACCAAGAAGGGGGACAGATTTAGTGTTTACCCTGAGCAGGGCTGCATGTGCTTTTCCATCATTTTTAGAAATTTCCTTTGAAAGAGCTGACCATGCGTGATCTATTTTAAATAGTGCTTCAGAAGATGAAATTATTTTCGGTCTAAGTGAAATCAATAAGCAGTTTTAAATATAAGATATAGTTTAAATAAGCACAAAAATATCCAGTGACCCTCAGTATTTATTGCATGTCGTAGGCCTGCTATGACAATCTTTATTAGCTAATTAATAGCTCCTTTCTGTAGAGCAGCTTACTGAAACCACCAAACCCTCACTCTGAAGTCTTTCAAAGGCATGAGTAGTAACAGGTGCAGGTGCAGTGTCACCTCCTTTATTTCAGGCTTCCCTTTCTCCTAGGATACCTGTTCCTCAAAGTCCTGGACCTTGTTCTCTCCCTGGCTTCCTTGTGTGCATCAGGAAGTCTTCCAAGTCCTGGTCTGTGTAGCCCATCACTAAGTTGGGTGCTGGTAAAATCCCCGTTTGCATCTTCCTTGCCTGTGCAGTTAAAAACTCCCCTGTCCTGGCACTGCATGGTTGAGCTCTGCACACGCTGGGCTGTGTAAAGCGATGCTCCTGCCTTGCTTATGGAGATCACCATTCCTCTGTCCCTGCTCCCACAGTCAAAGGTCTCAGAGTGGATCGGATTTCCTGAACAGAGAAGCATTTTTAAGTTCTTTATAAAAGTTAATGTAGCTCTCTCATGCTAGCTTTTCCTCCCTAATGCTCTCTTTTTGCTGTCTCCTTGCCTACCACTGTAATTCTGATGCTGGTACTTTCATTTGTTATGTTGAATGTTTTCTGAAATAAATAACATCGCTTATATTTGAGGATAATGCTGGTCCCTTATGTATAGTACTGGGAAGTGTTGCCTAGCAAATTCTGTGACTCTCGATGAAATATGGTAGTTTCTTTTCATAATTTACATCCGTTATTTCTCATGGTATTTGATATATTTTACATGCTTTTGTGATGCTGACTTTAAAGGAAAGTGGAATGGTGGTCAAGCGGACTTATGGACTCAGTTATTTCTTTGAGACTTGGTTGCTGGGTACGAGGTTAATCTGATTAAATGTGTGTGTTGTAGCTGCTTTATTGGGACAGTAACTAGTGGTTCCTGGAACTTCTTGGTTCCCTTGATGTGGAGAGTGGAGTGGGATGGGCAGCCCTAAGGGGAGATGCAGTCTTGCCCTGAGGCAGGTTAGCTGCATCACACCTGGGAAGTGCTGCTTGTGTCAACATCGGAGCTTGGGATGACTCGTTCAGAGGTGGATTTCTATCATAAAGGATGCATATATAAGTATGGTGAGTTTTTTCAGGGAAATCTACAAGTAGTCTTTTTTTTTCATACATTTCAGGAGAATTGCCATACTGTTAAACAAGTCTTGAAAGAATCTCTTGATTGTGGTTTGTCACTGTTGCTAAAGATACTTTTAAAATAAGTATCTGTGCATAAATGCATCAGAAATAATTGATTTCTCATTAATATGAGGTTGCAATTGAATCAACTGTTCTCATGCCCTGAATTCTGCAGGAAGTTAAAGATTGTGTCCTAACACTGCATGAGCTTTGAGTTATATGCCCTGTCTCATGCACACTTTTTTTTTTTCTCCATACCAGAAGAAGTCTGGTTTAGTGTAGCTCTACACAGGAACAGGACTGGGGTCTCTGCCTTCCTCCTCTCTCTCTCTCTCTCTCTCTCCCCTTATCAGTAAGTAAATTTTTGTCAGATCTCCTGAGATCCTTGCTGATTCTATTCCTTGCTCAGCAACAGGAAGTTAACACATGGGAAAAGGCTGTTTTGGAGCCTATTTGAAGCATACCAATAATAGCAATTGTTGGTAATTAATCTATTCCTTATGAGTACATGACATGCTCCTTCTCTCTTGTGATAGAAGCTTTAAATGTTAGTAGCCAGGAAGTGCCAGCATTTTGATTGCTGCCTGTAGTTAAATACATAAAAATATCAGAGGCATAAAATATTTTGGCATAAAAAAAAGCAAATGGGTTGAGAGAGAGGGAATATAAGGCAGAGGCAGAAGTGTCTGCTTGGAATACTTGATACTGCCTTTCCTTCAGCTATTGCTAAAAGAAGTTTAGCAGTCACATAAGAAATGTGTTTGTGTTCCCTCACCAGCTATGTTGGAACTGGGGAGTTTGATCTCTTAAGTTGGTCCCTGTAACAAGATTTTTCATGTCTAGATAGTCATGATGCTGGTTTTAAAATGCTAAAAAGTGGAAAGTTCTACAGTGATGTGCAAATGCTGGCTCCATCCATGGTACTCTTGGAATGGATGTGTCCTGCATTTTCTTAGCTGATCTACTGTCCGTTTCTGAAGTGGCAACACTGTACTGTGCTGCCTTTAACTTATCCCAGAGTTAAAATAACACAACAAATAAAAAGTAACAAAAGAATCTTTTAAAAGACCAATTCTTGTGCATTTTATTCCAGCTGAACTTATTTTGGCATTTTTATGAACTGAATCTGCTGCTGACCATTAGAATGCTAAACAGAAAATTGCTGTTGAAACTGGATGTTTAGTCAAAAGTTATACTCCCGTAACTCTGCTAGCGTGAAAGGGATAAATTGTCAGTATACATTATGCACATCATTATACTCATACCCATTCTCTTTTTTCAGTAGCAGATATATTTGACAAATTTCAGTGTTTTAAAAAATTATTTTAATTAAATGAAGCTGTTATTGTTGGGATTCAAAAGCGTGTAAGGCTCTCTTCTACCATGCTGCACACAGAGCTATTTTTAGAAGCAGTAACAGAGTTTCTCTCCTACTGAGTCAATGCTAGAAGATTTCAACTGAGAAAGCTGGTAATGATTCAGGGTAAGACTTCAATTTCTTTATACGTAAGAGTAAAAAATATGCAAAACATTCTATAATTGAATACTTGTAATATCTAAAAAAATACCTTAATAGATATTGGCATTGCTCCATATGAAACTTCTGTAAGTCATTGCAGACCTAGTGAGTTCAGCATCCTAAATAGACACATGTTCGTGATTTGAAGAAACAGCCCCTCTGTTGCCCTGTAAGCATGAAATGAAATAAGTTTTTTGTGGTTCTTTATTTCAAAGACTTTACAATGGATCCCTAAATACTTTTCTTATTAGAAATTCAGCCTTTTTTGTTCCTCCGAAGAGCCTGTGTGCTTTGTGTTTGAGCCGCATCGGTAGGTTACACTTTTTGTGTCCAACTGACTTCTAAACTGTTTTCTGTTGCTTTTGATTATTGAATAGTTAGCTTACACTAGCTCTGCAGGATACTGAGGAAAAGGAAGATAACTGTTCAATACACATAGGGCTATTCTCCCTTCAATCCTCATCAACACTCTTGTTATCAGTTGTATTTTAATGCTGTATAGACATGTTATACATTCACAATTGTTCTATTCATAAAAGAAGACAAATAATTAGTTTATAAATGACCTAAACATAGATGTGGTGCATATCTATCATAACCATAGCAATGTCTAAATCATATTTAAGTATAGATAAATAATACTTTGTAGGGAAAATGACTGTAAACTTTTTTCTTCTGTACAGTGGTAGCCTGTGTGCACTGTCACCATTCAGGCAGCAAATTCTTCATTAAAATGTTTCACTGCATTTTTATGAAGTTCGTGTGCAATGCGTGTTGCTGTTTTCAGCCAAACTATAAAACACCACTGCCAGCTGGGGTTGTGAGCACCACTCTTTGCTTCCATCAGACTTCTTTTCACTTCTCTGTAAACTTAAGGGGTTACTTTTTAAAATTACATTCTTTATGACCTATTGCTCTAATCAGCTCTACAATCCAGCTACAAATTCTTAGGGTAGCATTTATGTCAGAATCTAAAGATTATACACAGTTTAGGATTAAGATACGGAATGTAGTTTTCTGCCTCAATCAGACATCTAATGCCTTTTCAGAAACCTTAAGTTATTCCATGTCGCTCTCAGTTACTGTACTAAAGGACTCCAGTCCTTCTTAGGTCCTGTGTGATATCCCCCAATGTCAGCAGAGCTCTGAGTAAATAGGCAGCCCCAGAAGTCGGAGGGAGGCATAAGAACAATAATAATAATAATAATAAGCACAGTCACCTGTATTTATGTACTGACTCAATTCCTCCATGCCTAAGATCCCACTATAGTGCATGAATATTAATCAGTACAGTGACAGCAAGTGAACAATTCAGCTGAACAGCCTCTGTGTGTGTGGTAAACTGTGGTATTTCAGATGCTTGAGGTTATCTGAGACACCTGGGCAAGGGGTAGAACATGTGTTGTAGGATGTACAGAGGGTGTATGTTCTTTAGAAATGGCAGTCAGAGGTCAGGCATTGTATCTGAGAGCAGTGACACCAGGCACTGGTATACAAGCAGCTGAATTGAGCCTCAGAGTATTATCAGAGGCACCACTGACTGTACTAGAGGCGTAGGCACTTTTGGAACTGTACACACCAGAATTTGTGCCTCACAGATCTGTGAGCTGAATTCTGCCTTGTTGAGGACCTGGATATTAATTTTGTTGCTTGGCTATTTGCCTGTAGTACCTCAATGCTTCATTGTCATGTATGTACAAGAAATTACTGGTCCATTAACTAAAGAGACCTATTCCCATAAACTAACATTCTCTGCTCTTTGGCCTCTAAGTCTTGTTCAAGACTTTGACTTGAAATCCAAACAATACCCCATTTGCTACATCTTCTGTGCCTAATTAAACCTTTGAACAGTCATCACGAATTTTCATGAACCACCATCTGTGTACCTAGGACTAAGATTGGCAAGTCATGTCTACAGGCTCTTTATTAAGTCCTTTATTGACCTTCTATTATCAAAACATTACTTCAGTTTTATGAAGTTCAAATGCTTGAAGCGTGGGAATCTGAAGTGTGCAGCAATCTTTGCAGCGGACTACCTCTATGCATCCTGAACAGAAGTTGGGGCTGAAGTCAAACTATGTAGTAATCACAATAACAAGACCTCACAATTCTGTATCATCAGAGGCTTTAAATGTGTTTTGCAAGTATTAACATCACAACAGAATGAAGTGCATATTGTTAGCTTGTGCCCGTGTCTGTGAGGATAAGTTTGGAATTAAAAAGCAGCTATGAACTCTTCTTGAAACCTTGGGTAAATCATTCATATTGTCAACTTTTATCTTAGGTGGACAGTAGTGCTTCGTGTGCATTCAGTGGGGAGTTGGGAGGCGATGCTAGCTGTGGGGGGTAATTGCTATCTGAAATGGCAAGTGTAGGGGTGTTTTTACAGCCAAAAATAATGTGAATAGGGATTCAGTGTACAATTCTTATTTGCATTTATCAAAATGTGTGGAATTCATAGAGTGCAGATGTCTCCATCTGAGCTTGTTGCCCTTGCATTTCTTTATAGTCAGTGGAGGTCTAGTCACTGTAAAGTGTAATTGATCTCATTCTAAAGTAGGTGTCTGAATAGATCAGACTGACTGCAAAGGGTGCATGGAGGTGGCTAGTTCAGATGTAGGAAAACTGAATCTCATCCTACCTGTTCCGTGGGCAAAACTGCTATGATTTTGCCTTTAAAAATATACATTTAACTTTACTGAGCCACAGTTAGCATACCAGATGTAGAAGTGTTTCAGAATAAGTCTGTTCTAAGCATTTACCACAGATTGTCATACCAGAATTATCATTTAATTAAAAATACCAAATAATTGTTTTATCGTCTTACACAAACACAAGGCCAATGCCCGTTATGTCCGTGTAGGTCATGTGGAGCCCCAAGCAAGGCAATGAGTAAGGTTTCACAGTGGAGGACTGAGAAAATTTTCTAGGACTTTGTAATTTCTACGACCTCTACATTCTTCTTTAATGTGAAGAACCTTGTTCAGATTTCCACACATCCAGTGCAATACTTGGTAACCTTGTGTAACCATCCCGATCTCCAGCCAGTGCTTAAGGCAGGTGTGGTCTTCTATAGCTTCTGTGTCTTACCGGCCACTGTGCAGGTGACTCAGGTCCCTGCACACCCAAGTGTCTCAGAATGGCACTGGATATCATATATGGATATCTCACCTCAAGGTTAATTTGTTTGTCATCTCTTTACTTGGATCTCTTAAAAGCTACCCTCATCTAAAAGAAAATCATGTTACAGACAGAAATTTACCGCATTGAGAATTTCAGAGCAGGCACAGATCATCCACACTAGAACTGTTCACAGTTACTGACCTGAGTTCTCATTTCATCCTAATTATATGTCGTTTTCTTCTGCCCTGTTTCTTTCACAGTCATGGCTGATTTCCCTACTGTGAAAATATATTAATCTTCTATAATAGAATATTTATTCTACAGAAATAAGGGGATATTGGCACTCACAAATTAATTCAAGAATTATCTTAGTTGATTTTGACAACTTTCAAAGGACTTGGAAACAGCTTCATATTGGAAGAAAGCAGATCTGTATGAGATTCTATAAGCAATGGGAATTCTCTGCCAGCTTTTACTGGTAAGGAAAGTCTCAGTGATAAGCAATGCAGCAAAAATCACCCACTTCCAAACAAACAGACAAAGGAAAATACATTCCAAGCCCCCTAAAAAAAAAAAAACAACAAAACCAAAAGTGAAACAACTTAAAGCACTAAGACAATCTCTATAATATTTTAGTAAATATGTATGGGACCTGCATCAGCAAATAGGTAGTTTGATGCTTTATTTATTACAGATTTTTTAAAAACAATGATATTCATATGCTGATCACACAGTTTACTAGGAAATTCTTTGAAATTCCATTCTGTACTTAATGCTTGATCATTTAAATATGAAGAAGAAACAGTATGTTGCTAATTCTAATTAAAATCAATGAATATTTAAGCCCTATGTTTGCTCTGAAGCTACAAGTTGAGCACTGTGGGCTAGCCATAGCAGTTGCAAAAGAATATTGAGGGATTCATGTGGTGGTTTTCCTAAAGAATAAATATTCTGAGTCAGTGTGGCCAGTCAGGCCACAGATCTCAGATATCCTGAAACCTGCTCAAGTGCTACAAGGCACGTTTTTAATATCTTAATTTTAAAATCAATCATAAAATTTTAATGCCTAAATTTAGGAAAGTTCAATTGTAAGCTATGTTATTTGGGAAGGGCAAGTTCATTAGTATCAATCTGGATTTAGTACTGACTTGACTGCCCTTACTCTTGCTAGTGAAAATGCCATGCAAGAAAAAAGGCCAGGAGTGTTAGCAATCTGCCAGTCAGGAACTCTGCGGGAACGGGAAATTGTAAATGGTGGGAGTTACAGAAATAATGTGAGTCATGCTAAGAAACTGTGTGTATCTAAGAGGAGCAATGGACAAGAGTGTATTTGCTTTACCTGTACCTACTGCACAGCAGCCTCATATTCACCATCCCCACCAGGAGCAAGTGTAAATAGCATAACTAAATAAAGGGGTGGGAAAGCAAACTGTAAGGGAATATCTCCTCTCATCCAAAAGCTGTGAAGCTGCATGAGGGTGATGCTCTGCACAATCTAATAAGTCCTTGCTGTGTCTGTGAACAAATGTGCAGTTTTTAATTATTTTTCTTGCTCTATTTGCTGATGAGCATAAGGGCTTGGCCAGGGTGTATCTTAGAAAATGGTAACTCATCATGCATATTCAGAACTGACATGACTGGCATTTAAGAGATAACTATTAGAAATTAACTCATGTTTCAAATTGAGCATGCTGAAAGGAATGTTTCTGTTACATTTAGCACCACTCTGAAATATACTGTAAACCTTCAGTGTCTGGAACATCATCGAGGTCTATAAAAACTTCATCTACAAATACCTTTTTTGATTAACCTATCTTCTCAATTCAAGTACTTTGATTTTTGCAGGGGAAGATTTTTTTGTCTTATATTTGTGAAGAAGTTTTTACTTGGTAAAGGGATAAACGCATTGGAACGATGGTATATTATAGTCACTTTACCCTCTATTAGAAGAGATATAAGTAAATAACTAAACAGAGGGCAAGCTCAGTTGTCTGTTGTGTGCAATCTGTAGCAGTTCAGTAGTTTCTCATGCCATTGGTGTGGTAACATAATGCTGTGTTGGTAGTATTCAAAAATACAATGAGGAGTTGTGTTCAAAGCCACAATCCTGATATTCATTTCAGTGGGAGTCTTATTATAGTCCATATATGAATGTGGTGTGTTATTTCATCTCTTAAAATCTGTCAAGCAGTGCCGTCTCTCTTAAATAAACATTTTTAGATCAGTCTTATTAAATGTTTTAGTTGCTTTTATGTAATTGCTTTTAAATCAAGGCATTCCTGTCCTAAATGGAGAATGAAAAGTAGCCTAGTAGTGAAATCTTTTCACTTGCTACTCAGATTTTCCCTCTACATTTACATTAGTATAATAAGAATATAAAATGCAGATGTCTAAATCCAGAATGGATAAGACTGTGGTAAAAAATAATTAGAAGTGTGAAAAGCTATTGTAAAAATCAAGAGTTGACAAAAGAACCTATATTACATGAAAGATAGAGAAGCAGTTCAAAAAATGATCAGATTATTAAAAGAGCTTAATGCAGAATTAAGCTTCATCAAATGAGATCTTCCCCTGTCTACAAAACCTTTCATTGTATGGCTTGTGGCGCTATTCCTCTTTTTGCTCTTTTCCATTTTTGCTTGTTTTACTTTATCATACTCTAGTCACGCTCTTAATCATCCATTTGTATTTCCCTGCTCTCACGTCCACTCCCTTGCTTCCCAACCCTGATGGCTGAATCGTGCCTCTGCTCCTGGGAACTCCTCTGTGAGCAGTGCTCCTCAAAGAGCCCTTTAAACGTGCAAGTAATTTCATTCATATAACACTTCTATTGCTTTCTATGTATTAGCTGATCAAAAAAGAATTACTTTCCTGAACATAACATAGAAAACTGAGCTCTTAGCAGCTATTTCACAGAGTGATCAGATGCAACTTCTAGTCAGGAGGATCTGAAACCATTAACTGTTAAAAGCCAGGAGTGTGCATCCAGAGAAGGGGCATTTAGTTTCTTCACTTTTCTAAAATGTCTCCTACTGACTGTGGGTGAAAGCAGGGCACTGCTATTACATGTTACATGGGCTGTGGGTCTGAACTGGTGTCACTATTCTTGGGTTAAACTCCTAAGGATGTGCACATTTGACCAAATCTCGAGTTAGTAAAATTCTTTATATTTGCATTAGTGAAATTAAAACACTTCACATAAATTCAGTTTCTGTAGTACTGTCTTGGATTTCTTTGAAAGTATATACATATAGGGGCTTTCAGAATTTAATTCTGGTCTTTACGAATGACTTATGTAAAAGAGTATCAGCTTCCCAGTCAATAGCTTTGAAAACTACTTATCAGCAAGGCAGATAAATTATCAAAACTATTTTAATTAATGTATCCCATGTAAGCCTTTGGCTATCAGACTTTTGCTGTCTAAATATGTAATTATATATTGCTATCCCTTTACAGATTAAAAGGTTATCCCTGCTTTTAACTTTTCAGGTGGTTTTGTGGGAGCATAGATTTGATTTCCCTGTTAAATTTTAGAGACTGAAATAATGTCTTTTTCTTCCCCTCAAGAAACACTGAAAAGTTTTTTTGCTTGCAGTTTCAACCCCCTCTTGCACTTTGCACTAAGGACTTGGTGAATCTCTTCTGAACAATTCTGGATGGATCCTAAATGTTGGATGTGCTCGTGTTGTTTCACTTATCTTGTTCTCTGAAGTAATTTGATGTCCTCTTGTGTGTATGTGCAGCCAGAAGTATGGCTTGCATTACTCTTAGCAACACTGGAGTTTCCTTATTCATTAACATGACTTTATGTAAAGGTGGTGATTTTTTTTTTGCACTGAATGCCTGAAATGGGAGTCCTTCTGGTCATCAGTCAGTCACTGTGTAATTTAAGTTTGCATCCTAATGCATATTCAGAAGTTCCAAATAAAGACATTTCATGTTTCCTGACTTCCAACTGCCTGACTTGACAACCTCAATTATTTTATTTTCATTTACATTTTAGACCATTTTTAGATTTAAAAATGGTTTTATTTTTAAGAAACTTTGCATAAAGTAGCACACTTATTAGCTACCATACGCCTCCGTCACTCATGCTTAAGAATGACATTTATCCAACCAGTCTAGTTAGACCAGTCATGGGGAGAAGATGGTTAATAATTGGGAATGGCAAAAAGGACCTTCAGCAACAGCTGTACACAGATACTTGAGTGACTTTTGAGAGACAATGCACCTACATGACATAGTTTTGCTCTATTTCTCTTATCCTTATTTACTTCTATTGCAGTAGGGAATAAGTGCATATGGCGAAAGGTCCTGACTGCTTTTGTTTCTCACAATCTGTGTCACACTGTCTAAAAGAAAATCACTCAGCGAGAAGTGTGGTGTCTTGTCTGAGGTTACAAAACAAGCGTCTCCTCCACGAGACAACCCCACGCCAGACAAGGCTGAGCAGCTCTGCTCTGGCGCACGGCCGGCGAGCGGGCGGGAGTCAGAGCACCTGCGGGTGAAGCTGGAAGGGCTCCTCTGCTCCTCTGCTGGAAGGGCTCCTCTGCTGCCCAGAGCCACGCAGCTGCCTCATGGCCGGGGGGGCAGCTGTGTGACTGCGGTAGTGACACGCTGGAACAGACCTGCTCAATGAACAAGAATGTAATGAAAAATTACTCTTAGGAATAAAGCATTTACGACTGAAAAGGATCACTTGGATCAGTGAGATAATGCGCTCATATATCTCTCATTGGACTGATTTAAGTCCCAATTCTATTTATTGTTAGTTATTTTTGTGTCCTTATTTTGTATTTTGGAAAGCTTTCTAAATCTTTGCAACTCCAAGGGTTTAAAGCAAACTTAATCTACTTTTTACTATATCAGACAGCATTCCCCTTCCTCACCTAGCTCAATATTCTCAGGATGTTTAAGGTATTTGTCTAGAAAGTAGAAGACCAATATTCAATTCTTACTGTGCGCAGATTTAGTACCTTAATTTGTCTTTTCCACATCACTGATCAGTGCTCAAGATAAAAGACTATTAGCTCTTTTCCCTAATCTTACAAGAATATTACTCTTAACTTGAGAAGTGTTTTCAGGAACTGAGAATTGTTCCACATAAAATATCTATGTTATCAAGTTGTTCCTAGCCAATATTAATTCTAAGCAATGTATACAGAGTAGAAAAAAATATTGAAGAGTGTTACCAGGCTGACAACAGTGCCCAGCGCTGTCTGATACATGGATAAGAAATGCTGTCATTCAGTGATCTTCTCCAAATATAACTGGATTTTTTTTTAGGGCAAGGCAAAAAGTACCTCCGTGATTTACGTATCTGCTAAAGTTTGAATTCTGCAGAAAACGGTGAAGAGAACATTTCAAAGGAAATGGCAAGCATTTTATGATGGAAATTAATACATAATACAATAAGGTTTGTCGCTTTCTCCTTTCCAGTGTATCTCAGAATCCAGAGAACCATAGCATTCCATATAGCCAATACTTCTATTTGTGAAATTGCCCACTTAAATGAATTGAGTTACCTCTCATGGTTAAAGTTAGTTGCATGTTTGGGATCACACACTCTCAATGCTGCTTCAGCTTCCTCAACTTCACAGTGCACCTTTTCCTTAACTTTCTCCAGGCTTTTCTTGCATCAGAATTCCTCTCCTGGACATTATGACATCTTTTTTATCTTTTCAAGCAGTTTTGCTGGTAATTTGACAGGTCTAATTTACACTCTTATTTCTCTTGAGGAGGATGTATCACTATCAAGAAATTCTTGTTCCTCACATACTCGGTGTAGTGTCTTGGGAAGTGTAGTCTTGTAGTTCTGTCATGGGAACTTACAGCCTTTCCATAATCTTTTGGTTTACCCTCTCTTCCTCCTGTAGAAATAGCCTCTCCTATCTGAAATACCCTCTCCTATCTATAAATACTCCATGTGGGATGGTGTTTTCTGCTGCATATCACACTGCATCCACCACCTGTAAAAGCGTGGGGATGGCACAGATACCGGCTTGAAGTGCTGCAGTGGAGCAGGTGTAGTGACCTCTTGTGCTTATGGTACGGGACACGGGCTAGGAACAAGACAACTCTGTGGGCTACAGAGTAGAACTTCACTCATTCATGGAATTTCAGGCTAAAAGTGCTACTGTGCGTATCTGAATTTTGCTGAATGTTGCTGGTGAGGGACCAATACTCCTCACCCCACACTCCTCTCAGCTGCCTATTTTTGCTCATGGAAGCTTGACATTAAGAAGTCTACAGTTGTGGCTGACAGAGCAAAATAAGGTGTTTTCCAGAACTGGTTACAGTGATTGCTGCCCACTGGTCAGCAAAGAGAAGCAGCTTCTTACCCTAAAATTTCATCCAAGAATCCTCGCCTCAAATCATCAACTTCTTGAAAGAAAAAAGCAGTTACTATTCTACAAACAGAAAAGGAATACAAGTAGAGATAAAACAAAGGGGTAAATAAAGAAGGGAAATAAGAGATGTTTTGCTTTTTCTAACAAAAGAAATTAAGAAATAGCAATGGAGTCATACAGAGAAGACAATAGTGTTATGAGCAGAACAGTCAGATGAATTTCCAAGCTCCATGTTGCCTGTGCTGATTGGGCAGGTTTAATAACTGACCAGTCGGCAGTTTTTCATCACCTGTTCTACATCCTCCTCTCCATGCATAAGCTGCTATTACGGGCAATGCAACAAGTACAGCTCTGTTCCACTTATCTTTTCTATATGTTACACACATTAAATAGTGCCAGAGGACAGCTCATGAATAGAACATTTTCCATTGCTTTTAGCTTGCCCTTGTACTGCAGCCTAAGAAAAGAGGAGTTTTACAGTACACTTGGAAGATTAACAAACCTGAGCTTTCACAGACCCCGAGGGTACTCCCAAACTCAGCCCCCCCATCACAAAAAAAGCCTTCTCACTTATACCATAAAACCACAATTGAACATCCCTGCAGATCTTGACTGCAGTAAGATTTCAAAGTAAGGGACAGAAGCAATTTCTCAGGTAATATGGTCTCAAATCACACAAGGCATTGGAGGTTGCAGCCAGCATTTGGCTCCCACCTAGAAACCTATTGTATTTTCATTATGGGATAGAAGAGATTCAGGTGCTTCCTTTCATTTTATTTGAAGTTTTGAATTTAGGGCACAGGGCTCTTGCTATAAACTCTAAAATGTTCCTATTTGCTTGTGACAGGCTGTGCTTGTGTAAGAGTTTCTTCCAGTGGGGAAGCAGTAAAGCAGGGTATTGGGATAGCATAAAACATGGCCAGGTATTTATCAGCCTTTTCATTCTGAGCTGCCATTTCAAGCGATGATTTATGGTCCTACCTTCTCTCCTGTGCCTCTCCTGTTTTATCATGCTGCTTTGGCTGTGGATCTTGGAGAGGGACAGATGTTGAACTTCTCCTCCTACAGGGCTGTTTGGTCAGACCAGGAGGTCTCAGTTGAAGGCAATATCCTCAGCTTGGTGGCCAAGACACTGAGTAATGAACTTTCTGCTGAACCTGAAGTCTCAAGTGTACTGTACTTCGGACCCAGCCTAAGGCTTTCTGAGGCCAGTGGACAATCTCCCACTGATTAGGATGACCTTTGGATGTGGCCCAGACCCATCAACATGATCTAGCTGAAGATGTCCCTGCTCATTGTAGGGGGCTGGCATAGAGGATCTTTCAAGGTCCCTTCCAACCTAAACTGTTCTGTGATTCTATTATGTAGCTATGTTTTCATAAGCAGATAATTACAGGTTAAGTATTCACAATTAAATGAGAACCTAATAGGCCAAATTATTCTCTGGGGTAATTCTGTTGTTTTTCAGTTGAGTTATATCAATAAATGATTTGACCCAATATTTTGCTTATAGGAGGGCTTATGAAATGCTAATTATGTTGGTCAAATTAGGGAAAACCAAACAGACTTCAGCTTTGTTTGTATGGTTAAGCAATATAATTATGAATGCTGGAACTGACAGCTAGGCTTAATGTGGAATACTGAGCTCTGACTAAAAATGTGTAAGTGAAACACTTTGTTGGGAGTACATACTGTACAGAAACTGGAACATGTTTTTGGACAGCATCCCTGGCTTTGCAAATCGGATGCTAAGATTCAGCAAAGATGAGTCTTGAAGGTAAAGAACACTTTAGCAGAAGAAAATCATAATATGGATGTTAGTCATGGGTTGCATTGCCCTGTGAATGAAGGTTCAGCTGAAATAATTTAAAATTAACAATTTTATTTAAACCATCTCTAATTCACTATAGTAAAGCAATGTTAATTTGCTGTATGAATGACTCTAATCTGAATAAAATTGCCCATGTTAAAGGGGGAGTTGTAACTGTGATTGATTTTCTTTGTATTGCCCAGTTTGGTCAAAGCCAAATCCTGACACGACATCCTAGGACGTCCCTATAGAAGAGGAGATCCCACACAGAAACAGCATTTAACAGCATCTTACATAACCAGATCACATTATCTAAGTGCCTGTCCCTTTTAAAGCTCTTTTGTCAACACTCAGTGTAATGCAGTATATATACTAACATTACATGGATTATTTAGCAAAATATTTTAAAATAAATCACTATATGCATTTCAAAGGAATTCTCTCAATAAGGGAAAGCATAATTTTCAAACTGTCAGTGCTTGATTGCAGGTTTACATTGAGATGTTTTTGAAATTACTAGAAATACCAAGAAGGCAATAATAGCTAGCTACATGAAGATCTAGACAGGAAATCTGAAGTGGAATGCCAAAAGTGAAAATGTTTACTCTCTTTTGGTTCATCTGTACTTATAAAAGTGGGAACAAGAGCATTTAACAGAAGCAGAGGTGCTGCACTAGATTTTGCCATCCAGCTGAATAATTGTGGTTTATGCTGATGTATGGCTCTGCTGTAAAAATCCCTACAACACTCACCAGAATTGCTAGTGAAGATGAATTGTGTGACTGCTCTTCTGGCTAATATCCATTAAACAGAGTAACCACACTTCTCCTTACAGATTCTGATATTCCCCTCATAGGTAAGCAGTTATTATATTCACCCACTGAGCCTCCTACTCACTCATAATACACCTTTAGCTCACTGTCAAAAATATCTCTGGAGTTCAAGTGATTTATTTTTGCTCCGGAGGTATTAAGAAACAATTGGGAATCCTTTGTTTTTATTACACAGTTTTTGTTAGAAAACAGTGTGGGGGAGAAAGATTAAAATACTAACCTTTGTCTCTTTTGTGAACAATTTAAAGTTTTAGAGCATCTTTCTCTCATGGCATTATTACAATACTAATAGCAACAATAGTAGTAGTTAATTTTGAATTATTTCATTTGAACCTTCACTGGTAGGGCAATGTAATCCATGACTAACACCCATATTACAATTACTATTATTGTTAGTATTATTTTTGTTCCTATGGGGAGTATTTCAAGGACTGTATTACCATACCAGAAAAAGGTTGGTGGTGTTTTTTTCCAACATTCATCATGCAATCATATATGTCTATATATTATATAGACAGAGGAGTAGCAATAAGAAACAGGCTTTTATAGTCCTGTGAAGTTTCTCGCCATGAGTCCTTGCTTAAGACTGGTGACACAGTTATGGAATTAATAGTATCTCTGTCCCATTTCTGGTCCCCCTGGAATGAGTCCTCCAGGTGTCAAGTCTGATGCCTAGTCCTGTGTCTGGATATAAGCTCAGCCTTTAACCTACATTGTGACCAGAATCTAGGTGCCATTCCAGCTCTTACTTCAAGTTATTCAGCTTTTAATCACGCTGTCTGTATGAAGGCTCCAGCTTCTCCATTTTGCTGTTCTCTAGCTACCATGTAGGCAGCATTTATCCAGTGAGACAGATCATTAGAGGAAAGTATTTTAAAGCCTCGGCCAATTTACACGTTTATCTGCTTGTCCATTGTCTCATGCTGCCCTGTGCAGATAAGTCAGTGACTTCTTATTTCAAGGGATCAAGGCAAACAATTTTAAGAAAGTTAATTAATTTTAGTGAACAGTTCCAAACATTTTATGGCATTTCTCAGTGATTTTGCTTTCTCCTCCTCTCTCAGTACCCTCACTGCTTCTTACCTCTGGGCTTGGGTTCCTTTGGAGCTAGTCCAGCCCTGCTCCTTCCTGACACCTTCCTCCTCTCAAGACCTCTGCCACTGCCTCCGCAGTGCCTGTCCCTCCTGAGACCCAGCCTGGGAAACTCCACTTCCCACTTTTATTCCTGGCACAGCTAGGACTGAACTTAGTTCAGACAGAGTGGTTGTCCATTCAAAAGCTTGTATTTTGTACCAAATGTCTCTGTTCCCAACCAGCTGGCCCAAGAGTGGTGCGCTGATAAGGTGATGACCCGGCAGTCTACCTACGACACCCATTTGATATCAAAAGCTTTTGGCTGCTGCTTGGTGTCTGTGGGACAATTAACTGGAAGTATTTATTGCTCTCTGATAGTCCAACTGATCAAAGCTGTAGTTTGGGCTGGAGTCAGCATCCCCCTTGGACTATACCTGCATTTACCACCACTGAGTCTGCTATCACAGCACAGATTCGGACGGACTGGTTGGGGAAATTCAATACTATTTCACTGTTGCAACCATCTGATTCTAAGAAAAGTGATAACTCATTGCTGTACTTCTGAAGGAGTCCATTTTCAATTTTTTGGACTCACAAATGCATCAATTTTACAAGTTCACGATGAACTGCAGTTTCTTTACTCCGGTCCAGGAAGGATTGGTGCTATTTTTCGGTAGGTTGTTTTAGGCTGTTTCTTAAAGTCAGCAAGAAACTGGTGCAAGTGGCATCTTTCAGTTGCCACTTAAGTCACGGGCTAAGGTACAGGAGGACAAGCTTCGACTGATCTAGATGTTATAAGGCAATTTCCCAGCAAACTGGCACTGCAGTGCAGTGCTTAAAATCCCTTTCAGCAATGATATGAAAGTCTCAGGGGTGCCATCGCACTGCAAAAATGCTGGTAAAAGGATAAAGTTCCTTGGTGTTTTGTTCTCTCTTCTTTGTTCCTTGCGGCTCCTGATAGCTTGTGGAAATTAATAGGCTGGAATTGAAAGTATTGCTCCTTATTCTGTTGATACAGAGAGATTTGTGTCCTTTCTTTCCCAAATCTCTTTGAAGAAATAAGAAAGGCAGAAAAAACCCACACTTTAGTGGGCTGGCTAGATTCAAATACCAGCCACTGTTGGCCTTTCATTGGTGTTCAGCAGCCTTTGCAAGATTGTTTTGGGAGCCCCTCCAACACACAAATTTGCAATCTGCTGATACATATGCCATGGAGTTGAAAGTGTTTTTCGTTTATCAAGAACCTCTCAGAGCATCCTTATGCTTCCTGCACTGATTCAGGCTTTTGTCAGAGTTACCCTTACATTTCATCAGTCTTCGGCAGCCAAGATGAGGCATTGCTGCTGCTAGAGACCAAATTCATTCTACAGATGAGCTTGCTGCATGGAGATGTAAAATATTTTACTACTTTCATAATTACAGTGTCAAAAAATTAGTGTAAAAAAACTTGTCATTATATCCAACCCAGAAATGTAAATACGAGGTAATGCTACTCCTCATCTACTTGCACTTCAGTGTTACTAAACATTGTCTTAAAAGAAGCATTTCCAAACCATACCAGGGGCTTGGCCTCCTTATGGTCCTGAAGACAAAAACTCTGTGGTGGTTATTAAAACCCCAGCTGCTTTAAGAGTTAAAAGTTGGTCTCATTTTTTTCTGTGACACGAAAAATAAGATGGTGTAAAGAAGTTTCTACTTCAAAATCTCCTTCCTCATCTTCACTTCTCTTTTATTGCAAATGGGTACCATCTTTGTATTTTTTTACAGAGTGTGTTAGAATTGTGGTTGTTTTGTGGTGGAGACCATCCCCATTGCAGGCAGAAATCTACACAAGAAAAGGTTGGTCTTTCTCCCGTTCTCTTTTTTTTTTTAGAAGACTTGCATTCATTTGCTTTCCTGAATAAATGATCCCAGATATGACTTAGCAATTGTACTGTATCAGTAATATGTAATTAAAGTTTTCCATTGAATGTTTTACATATGAATAAAACAATACCAGCTAATCCTTACAAAGTACTATCAAATACATTAATACTGAACCCTAAACTAAAGAGACGTTTTAAAGTTTTGTTCCAGACCCGAGACGTGCTGAGACAACAAATACAAGTTTATAGCTACAAGGATGAGCATCTTCCCTGATGCAAAGGGACCTTTCACAATGAAAGAAAATAGTTGCCAAAAATATATTGAACATTTGTGAAATTCAAATAAGCAAGGAAAGGCTAAGCTTGTAAATTCTTATATTCTCTAAGTATCTCATCTACAGAAAAGATTGTGTATGAAAAGACTAATTCTGTGAATGGAAAGGCAAGATTGCAATGACCTGACATTGTAAAAATACATTGTACTTGCTTTCTTATGATTAATTTTTACACTCTTATGGAAGTATGTAATATATATGCAGTAAATTTGTTGTAAAGAAACATTTTCAGACAAAAAATGGTGGCTGTCCAGCATTCCCATCTGCAGCAGTGTTGCAAGCTCAAGGGATCTCAATTGTGAGCAATAAAAATGTGCTTCAAAGTTTCCAAGATGCTTACTAGCTCTTTTTCTAAGCTTTTCATCAATAAATCAATTGAAGTGTAAGATGGTTACTTGACCAAATGAGAGGGTAATGACTCAGTTTCACTGTATTCCTAAGAAAAAGATTATTTTTTCAACAATTAGCTTCTCACACCAACAATTTGTTTCTCACACCAGCATACTACTTCTTTCCAGCTTGGATAACTGCTACCTGATACCTCTTTAGCCCTTGGTAGATACATATGCATAAACAGACATAGTGCTCTGTAAACAGGGCTGGAAAATATCTTCTGCCTTCTCTATTAGCAGTGAGAACATATATTTTCAGCCCTTTGTTACCACAAATTATCAAATGGACAGAAAACTTTAATTCACAAAAGCAAACATCACTGTTCCCTATTTATACTTGTCCTTTCTGATTCACATTACCAAAAACACCCAGAAAGAACCTTTAATTTGTAGTTACACTTGTGCTTGAGCCAAAGTCCAAAATAATGCCCAAATTACTCTCTAGTTTGAAAACAAGGCCCCAGACAGCCATGTAAAAAAATAAGCTTAAAAATGTCAGTAATCTTTACATGAAATCTGATAGTTGTAAAACCCCGTTTAAGGATGAGATGATTTGTATTCTCTTTTATCTCCCATATTTTCAACTTCAAAATTTCTCATGTTTTGTGTTTCAAAGAATAATAAGCAATTAAGTAATGTATTAGGTTAAAGTAACATAAACCTATCAAATTGGTGCATGTTTTAGTGTTCAGTTTTAGATGCATTGGTTTTATTTGTCTGAGTTACTACATATTCTTTGTCTTCAAAGAAAACTTTAAATAAATGACTCTCTAAATGTACATCTGTATTTTCCTGAATCAGCAGGGGGTTTAGCATCAAGCAAAGAATATATACAGGACTGAGTGCTCTCTTTGATCCATAGGTTTGTGCAAAAGCTTTGATATAACAACTCTGTGGAGGAATTCCACAAGTGAACCTTGGCAGTTTGAAGGAATACGAAAGTTCAGGATGAAGAACTGGCCATGCATATGTCTATGAGAAAGCATTCTTTATAATCCTGCTGAATTTCCTAGTTTTTGACCCAAATATTATTAAGTTATTAGTCAAGGTAAAACTGGCCGGATTCTCCATTGCACGACGGAACCGTGTGCTATTCAGGTAACGTAAACTAGCACACTCACTTTAAGGCACCCCTACCAATGAAGCACTTTGAAAGACTTCAGGGAAACATCTGTGGAAGATGGGCACACTCCCATCCCCAGTGCTGCAGTGCCTCTTTTTTGGTCCTGTCTCCCAGAAGTAGAGTCTGCAGTCCTGAGAAGCCCATAGAAACTTTATACATCACCTGGGGCGAGAGAATAACATTTCCGAATTGGATGCTACTTAGCATGGTGAACCAAACAGCTCTTCAAGTACCTCAGTGTGAAGCCATGTAGAACTAGCCAAAGGGGATGCTCAGTGTCCTAAATAGATGTGACCTACATTTTACACCTTTGCAAGACTTGGATACATATGGCAGGGACCTCCCTTTGCTCTGGATTTGAAAGTATTAACTTCTCATATGGTATGATTACACCTTTTCTCTCTTTATTTTATTTTGAAGTTTTATTTTGAAGCAAAACCATCATCCTGCTGTGTTATTTGGTCGTTCTGAATACTGAAGCATTCACAAAAGGCATAATCTTGTCTTTATTTTCCCCTCATGCCTGAAATTGGTGACTGGTCTCAGCTACTTTCTGTGCTGAGGGTCAGGAGGAGTTGGGAAGCCCCACTAAATAAATCCAATTTAAGTAAACTAACCCAGTTAATGCAATCCCATCAAAATAAATCCAATTTATCATTTTAAACAGTAAATAATGATATAAACAAGAATATAAGAGCATTTAAAAATTTAGCAAGGAATTACTAGTTCTGCTAACATTGCTCCTCGTGCTCCAAGCACGTCTCCAGCAGTGGTGGGACAGAGGTAAAAGAAAAGGCTTCCCCAGGTGGGAGACATTCCTGCCAGTACATGGGGAGCAGGAAAAAGCTGTTGTTGTCCTGCACCCCTCTTTCTGTGGGAGGCTGCAAAAAAAAGCTGTGGGGTTGGCTGTGGTTTGGACCTGCAGCCGCCCGGGGCTGGGTGTTCTCACTCCTTTGCACAGAAACAGCCTGAAGAGAGTGTGAAATGCTGCCTATGAGACCACAGGAGGGATGAGATGCTGCAACCCAAGGGCAGCCAGGTGCTAAATGAGCCTCTGACCTCCTCTCCACCACCCTTTCGGCCTGTCAGCCCCACTTTCTCTACACTTAGGTGCATTTTCTGCAGTGATTTGACCTAAAATCCGGTATTTCAGCCCAGCAAAGTCATGCAGGACCTGAAGGGGGTTCAGGTGAGGGGCTGGTTGCTGCCACCTGACAGAGGGGTCACACCTACCCTGTTCTCAAGTCCATGGGTCTCTGCACTCGGTGTTGCAAGTGTAGGGCAGGCTGTGCTCACCCCGCTTCTGGATTGTCCTCCAGTTACAAAGCTGTAGCTTCTGTACTTCTGAGCTTGCCTTGGGCTTCCTTCCCCACTTCTGGTAGACATGGGTCAGTGGGCAGCACAGTTGGTTAATGCTGCTTTTATGATCTTCTACCCTTTGGGGTAGAACATTGCTATTAAGCATCAAATCCTTTGATATGTGTGTTTGATTTCTCTCACTTTGAGGCAAAATTCTGAGCAAGCTGAATTGTCAGTTTATCCTTTCATCCTGGTAGCTCAGGTAAGCTGGTGCTTTTTCTCTGGGAACCAACAGAGTGAAGCAGTGGGGAAATAAACATTAATCAAGAATGTAGACCACCCTGGATAGACTGAAAGGGGTGGGAATCATGGATGAATTCTCCAACATCATTCAAACTGAGCTGGTATCTACAAACAGCGTTTATTAGGCTGGGAGAAGATGAGCTGCAATTCAGTGTCGAGTGCTGACAGGCAAGTCGGACTAACATTTAATTTTGAAAGGGTATGGAAAAAGAGTATTTTACTGGTTTCTGAATAGGAATTCACTTGTTTTGATTTGATTTCATTTCATTTTGCTAAAGTAAAAATTCCCTATTTCTACTGTAAATCAAACAAAAGCTTGGCTAGTATTTAAATGCCTACATATGTAACATGAGCTGCTCTTAGGAGTAGATCAAGACTATCATCGTTGCACATCCACAGTTCTTGCCTGTAGGAGCCTGAAACCTACTCTGGTGCAGTATTTTGGGAGGAAAGAACATCAATGCAGATTTATTGTAAGTTACGTAATCGCTCCCCCATCCCTCAGGGTGCCCTTACCTCAAGAGTGACTGGTTCCCGATCTTCAGCGGTTGTATTGACCTTTGGGATGGCGTGGTTGAGACGATAACCCAGTCTACTTTCTTGCATGAGTTTTCAAGTTTTTCTGTATGTTCTTAAAAGGTGTTCAACTAATACGTGAGCATCATCCAGACCCCATGGTACCAATCCTCCTGCCAGTACTGTGAGCTGAGGGAATGCTATCCCAGCAAAATCAAGGCAGAGAAGACTGAGGTGGGCTTCAGGTTTGCTAAAATGCCAATGACAATTCAGTGCTGGTGCACCCTGAGTTTAGCACTGCACTGCATTTGAAGCCTTTTGAGGTGCTAACAGTAAATGGAAGTACAGATTTACAAGGCAGCTCTGTCCTTCAGGTAGCTGTGTCTACAAAAGATCTATGTAAAGAGCTAAATCTTCTGAGAACTGTAGGCAGGAGATAGATGTGCAAATCCCCAAAAGCTTTAAAATATGAAGAGTTTCTGTTGGTAAGGCTCCACCTGTTCCTGTATTGAAGTGGCCCTATTTACAGGGAGAATTAATTCTCTGGAACCCACATCTTGCCACTACCAAGTGGAATTTCTCTGGGCATTTTTTGAAAGAGACATTTGAAGTTTCTGGAAGAAAGAAAAGTATTTCGTGATGCAGCTCTGGGGTTCATGGATTAGTGCTTCAATCCCAAATTAAAATAAGTTCCTTCACACTGTTTTCTCAAAACTTCTTGAATTCCAGAGAAAAAATAATAATAAAAAAAATAATAAAATTCACCCATTTCCATATTCTTCAGTTGTTTGCTCTAATGTGCTGGCTTATGTGGCACCTACCCTTAGGTATCTCAAATTTCTTTGGACATGGTTTAGGAAGCCTAACTGCTGGATCTTGGATGTTGTTCATTTGGACTGACTGAACCATGATTTGGAGCAGAAGCACTGCATTGCTTAACACTGTGGAATAAAGCCAAAGTGTGAATTCCTTGAATGCTGTACAGAAATGGCAGCTTATTTCCCAGCTGTCCGTGTGATGTAAGGCCTTGCTGTGTCCATGGGTCAGCTCTGTGGAGCACACATCTATGGGATCGGCTCTATGGGTCTGATGCATTTCAGATGTCTCAGATTCACTGTGAATGGACCATATATATCGTTTTATCATGTGGCTTTCTGTTTAAGAATTTCCAAACAGAAGTTAAACATCCTTCCCAAAAGATGCACCTTTATCCTTTATTTATTTATTTCATGGGTTGTGTAGAGGATTCAGCACTGTAATATGCTGCATTTTCTACTCACTTGACTTCTGATTTCCTATATTGCCATGCTGATTATCCTATATTGCTATGCTGATTTTCCTAAATAAGCTCAGATCTTTCTTTAGCCTATTCCCTTATATGTCTTTCCAGTAAATAATGTCCATCCTACCGGGTGAATGAATGACTAGATGATTCAATTATATTGTCTCTTTTCCTCTATTTTGCATGTAAAGAGAAAAGGGATTGTTAATAAACATTTGCAGCCTATGTTGGCAAAATCGAATATATGAAAAAGCTTTTCCATAGTATGGTTGTTAACATGCTGCATGTGTCCCTGTGTTCCTTGTTTCATGCAACATTGCTATGCTTAATTAAATTAAAAGCTTCTTGGAGCCGTGGTTTTATTTTTGCTTTATGCGCACACTGCAAGAACTTAAAACCTGTTCCGTTCTCTTTTTTTTTTTCTTTTGGGGGTGGTCTTTTGCATTTTAGCATACTTCTCCCCCATTGCTGTTCGTTCCTCACCTTAGGGTTTCTCCCACTCTGATGCATGAGGAGGAGAGCCCCAAGTTCGCCCACTGCGGCTCCGTGCGGGTCCCTGCAGGGCTGTGCAAGGCCCAGACACGGGCACAGCCCGGGGTCCGCTCTCGGCCCAGGGGCAGCAGCCCGTGTTTGTGGAGAAGACAGAGGGCTGATGGCACTCAATGACACCCAGGACTCAGCGCGGTGCTGCGGTCCGTGTGCGACACGACTTCTGGGGCGAGGAGATCATCCCGTGCTTGTTGCTCCCGGGCAGCGGCACAACCCAAACCTCCCTCAACTCTCCTTAGTCCTCTGCCATGCGGCGACAGCCAGGACAGCCCCAGGCCTGTGACCCGCGTCCTTCGCTGCCGTGGGCCGTGGCTGCGGTGGGGAGACCCCCCGGCGGGGCAGAGGCGGCAGGTCGCGGCCCATCGGGGGCCGTTCTGTGCCGGGACAGCCAAGCCCGCACCTCCGCAGGCGTCCCACACAGCTCCGG